>OX377618.1:233512217-233797303 GCA_947397865.1 Polietes domitor | reverse complement strand
TGAAACAGTTGAATAAGTTACTGACAAATTATATAAAACTTGTTCTGCATACATTGCAGGGATCTGAAGGAAGTAGTATTCTTATTGCAAGCGTAAGCACTTGCCAAGTAACTTAAATGAGACTGTATTAAAGTTTAAAATATTATCAGTTTGGATTTAAAACTCAGTTTGTCCCTCAACTTCTACAAAATACCAACAGCAGCAATTTTCTTCTTTAAATCATCCATATGCATGTTTCAAATATAAATTACTCTGCAATGTTACTCCCAGGTACTGCATAGAATGTGTCTTCTACCAACATAGACATTTGTAAGGTTAAAATAGGCAAACATCATTCGCAAACATAATAAGATGACCAGCCAGTTCCAAATTCATCAGATCATTAAGATATATCGATAACAGTAATGTACCTAAATCTGCTTCCGTGTGGTACTCCATAATCCACTGTACCCATAAAACATTCGAATCTTTAATATGTACTTTAATTAATTCCTGTTAGAAAAATAATTTTCAAACAAACTTAACTTTTTTCCCTGAATACCGTAATACTTCAATTTCTGATCAACTAGATCAAAAGCTTTAAAATCTCATCTTATCCATTAGAAACAAACTTCACAGCGTTCAATATAGCGTCCTGAGTACCACAACCTCTTCTGAAGTCAAACTGATAATCACACTGTAGCCGTTTCTCTTCCATATAAAACAGTAATCTATCATACATCAACTTTTCAAAAATCTTATTCTATGGTCGACAACTCTGCTATCGGCCGATATTTATCCAACGGCGTTACATTGACTCCTTTTGGTATTGGAACAACTCTGTGAACCTTCAACACTGACATATTAATAATCTTGTTAAAGATATCCAGTAAAATTGGTGCAATAACTTCCCCATATTCCCTTTTATATGTAGCTCTTGGATTATATCATCAATATTAATATAACCAATTGAGAAGCAGTGGCTCGTTTGAACAATAGTATGTAAATCATTGAAGGTATCACCAGGATATGATTCAATTTGCTTCTTAAGATCTCTGACACAAGAAAGAAAATAGATATTAAAACAATTCGCCTTGATCGTATCATCTGATATCCTCATTCCCTGTGAGTCATTCAAGTCAGCAATATTATTTTTCGATCTACCAAGAGTAGAATCATTTCCCACAACAGAATATTCTGTTGTATATTTAGTATTAAAATAATTAGTTTTAGTTTTTTTCGTTGTATTTTTTTGGTCTGTAATCAATATTTGATTTGAACTGAGCTCAAGACCATTTTGCATTTATATTTAATAGAATGCGCGACTCACACGAATAGCGTGATTTACGCGTGATCGTGAGCCAAATTCGTTTTACTCACGTGAGCAAAGAACAAATTTTCGTGTATGATTAAATTTTTTTCCTTCGTGAGCGTGCATGAACGTTATCTTTAATCCAAATAGGGATGATCACGTTACGTATCAGTAATATTATCTCGAAAAAATATAATTCATGCGCCACCAATTTGTAAAGAAATCTGTTGTCGACAAGTTTCTATTCTATCTATATTCATCGATATAAAGTCGATAAATATTCACAAAAAAAGGGGAAAATCATCGATGTGTTGTGTTCTTGAATCCATTATTTTAAATTGGAAATATCTCGAAAGATGTGTTTGATAAGAAAATCGTACATTGTCCTGGAATCAGCATACTCTAATTAGTTTAGACAGCTTGTGACAATTTTTTTAGTTATCGCAAGGTACTTAATCTTTTTTATACCCTCCACTTCCTCGATGGGGGTATATTCACTTTGTCATTCCGTTTGTAACACCTTGAAATATTCATCGGAGACCCCATAAAGTATATATATTCTGAGTCGTGGTAAAATTCTAAGACGATATAGTCATGTCCGTCTGTCTGTCTGTTGAAAGCACGATAGCGACCGAACGAAATAAGCTAGGAGGTTCAAATTTTTCCTAAATGTGTCTTATGGTTGTAGATCGGTTGGGATTGAAAGTGGACGAAATCAGCATGTTTTATGAACATATTAACTTGTATTTACTTGATATTTGCAATGCGCATTCCCTTTATATCATAAAAGGGCACCATAGAGTCGATTTTTATTTGTAGGAGGCGAAATGGGACAAAAAGGGATAAAAATAGTACCTATCAAACGACAACAGATAGAAACACATTCCTCTAATAGAGTAGATACATGATATAAAAGTATTTTTTAAATTCGTACTTTTAAGGGGTTAAAGGGGGATAGAGGGATAAAAATAGTACCAACCTAACGGCTGCACCTAGAATAATGAAATTCGATGAATACATTCCTCTGATTGCGTAGACACGTAAAATAAAAGATCTTTCCAAATTCGTACTTTTTGGGGTTCAAATGGAAAAAGGGGATAAAAATAGTACCTACTAAATGACAGCAGCTAGAATCATGAAATTCGGAGTATACATTCCTCTGACTGCGTAGACACGAAAAATAAAACGTTTTTTCCAAAATTCGTAATTTTAGATGTCGTACTCTTGAGGGGACAAAATTGGAAAAAGGGGATAAAAATTGTACCAACAAAATGGCCGCTGATAGAATCATGGAATTCGGTGTATATATTCTGACTATGAAGGGAAAAAGGGCTTTTTTTCGAAATTTTTACATTTGGGCGGAGAATGGGGCGAATGGGGATATCTTTAAAATTTATACTTTTCTTTGTCTGTATGTGAAAATGCTTCTTTCTAATGGCGACTGACAATCGCCTAATATTTAGGCATGTTCACTTTCACAATTTCAGCATTTTATGTATATATAGTATTCGATTCTAAACAGTGCGCATAAGTATACATTATAGTATGAAATAGTAAACAAATATAGTAATGTGCATAAAAATATCACAATTTTCGTAATATGTTACTGTGCTTCTATGTAAAGTCGACATCCTTTAATCTGCTGGTAATACTGTGGAATGCAATCTGTGGTGGAGGGTATATAAGATTCGGCCCGGCCGAACTTAACGCCTTCTTACTTGTTACTTATCTCAGATAGTTCTTAATCAATATCAATCAAACGCTGGCTACATTTTCTCTGCGTAGTTGACTTTAGACGTGCCCCAGAAGAGAAATTCTTTAAGTCCAACGCTTGAAATCTTTACTCTTAGTATACTGTTTTTGATTTTGAACATACCCCAGAAGAGAAAATCTACAAGCCCGCCAATTTTTCATGTGGATAATTTTGTATTTATTTTTGGGTATAATATCTTTTTGATGATTTTTATTTATTTTTGTGATTTTCATGGAGCCATCAATAATGTACAAGGACTATTTTTAAAACAGAAGATTTGTTATCATTGAATTAGAGATGGGTTTAATAGCAAACACTCCAATAGCCAAGGGAGAGATGATACCTCAAATTATGGTAACAGAGCATGCTGATTCGACTGACTCATATCTAGACGTGTAACATCATAACAAGCGTCAGAATATAAAATAAACTCGGATAAATTTAAACAATTCACACTTGACACTGCCTTCCCGATTCTGACACATATATCATTTTTGTCGGTCAAATTTTGGACAGTTTTGTATTTTCAATAACATTTTTAATTATCCAGTATTGGTAATCATGGTTTTATTTTCGTAAATATACATTGTGGAACACAGCAACAAAAAATAATAAAAATAATGAAGTAAAATGTCTTATGTTCGGCCATTGTAATCTAGTCTCAGGTGTAAGAAACGAAATAACAAACTTATTGTGCACCCATCCTATGGTGGAGGGGATAATAATGTGCGAATGAGGAAAAATCTTTTTATTTTATGAAACTAGCGGCGGCCATTTTGTTACTACCTTTTTATCCCCATTTACCCTTTCTTACACCCTTGAATGAGCGAATTTCTAAAAATTTACATATCTACACAATTAGTGGGAGTTCCATAATTCTTGTTGTAGTCGTTTGATTGGTACGTTTTTATCCCTCTGTTATGGAAATTATAAGGAATTAAATTTTACGTAGGGCGGGATAATTAGTGTGGAAGGTTCTAGGAGGTTCGTGTCATATGGTCCCAGCTTCCACATTTATAAAACCATTGTAAAAACATGATCGAATATCAAGTTATAAAGGATTTATTATTACCTAGGATAGAGACAATTGTGTGGGAGGTACAAGAGGGGGCGTGGCTAAAGCGTAAATAGTTTTTAGGTTTAAAGTGATTATAAAAACATTATCAAATATCAAATTTCAAATGATTGGATTTTATGTCGGTTTTGTTGTGACCAAAGTTTATGCCATTTTGTGTGAGAGGTGCCAGAAGGGGTGTGGCCATATCGCCCATATTCTATGCGAATGTAGCTTCTACAAATCATTTCGAAATATCAGATTTCACAGTATTCCGATCATCTGTATATAAGTTATACCAGATTTAATTATATGTTTGTTAGGGTGATTTGTGTGGGTGGTACCAGAAGGGGAGTGGCAAACCTAGTCCTAGTGTACTAAATATACACTTAAAGAGATTACCAAATACCAAAACATAACTGATTCCGAGTATCGGTATGGAAGTTACATAAGATTTAATTTAATATAGAAATATGGGTCATTTGTGTGGGAGGTTCCAGAAGGGGCGTGGCAATTTCGCCCATCTTCGAACTTAAACTAAGTTTGGGAAAAATATTACCATGTGTTTGAATTGATTCCTTAACTTCTGTCGAGAATTATCGTGTACACCAGCCAGCAAGCCAGACGGACGCACGGAAATGACTCAAACAACTTAAAAAGTCGTGAAACGGATTTGGTCCAAACATACTTAGGGTCTTAAGTCACTCTTTCAATACGTAGCACTTTTTTTCTGTCCCTCCTACTCTGTAGAGTGAGGGTACAAAAATCCATTTGAAAATGTTATGCTTTAGCCACTCCCCTTCTAGCACCTCACACACAATTTTCCCCTTCCTAGTTAAAATTAAATCTTTTATAACTCTTATATTGGTGCCTAGAATCCACTTTGACTTGATATTTGATCATGTTTTTAGAATTTTTGTTACAAATGTACTACGAATATTATCTTCCACACAAATTATACGGCAGTAAGTAATCGTTATAACTCCGTACATTAGGCTGGGTCGCGGGCCATACAAATGGAAAAACAATTTGCAGTAAACCCATGAAAATAAAGTTTGGTTTGTTTAATTATGATCTGCTAAATTTTTCGTCACTGGCTCAAGCCATCTGTGAGCTAAACGCTCCTGAAAACACCTCCAAAAATCATGTTTTCCCCGTGTAAATTTTTTATGTTGCATTTTTGTCCAAACATTTTTTCTGAATTGAAGCAATTTAAATATAAGTTTTGATTCTTGTTTTAGAGTAAGATATTGGTCGAATTATTGGACCGTTATAGTAATTATTGTGTAATGCAATATGAAAAAATAATTATACGGGATAAACCTGATTTTTAGAGATGTTTTCAGGAGCGTTTAGCTCACGGATGGCTTGACCCAAAGACGAAATATTTTGCAGATCATCATTAGGCAATCCAATCTTCATTTCTGGGGGTGACCGCTCCAATTTATTTTCGTGACCCATCCTACCGAACATATGTTCTCTGAGAGTGAAAGTATATGGGACATTCCACGACAAATCGGACAGTTGAAAAAAATATAAGAAAATTTGGTTTTTGCAAATTTAAAAAAAAAATTAAAAACAGTAATTATTATAGGCCCACTTTCAACCAAGGCTCAAAATTTACACAATAAATACACGTTTAAATAAAAAAATCCAGAAAATCGAAGAGTACTAACAATTAAAAGAAAAAGTTCTAATAAAAATTTGTATACAAAAACATTGTGAATATTTTAAAATATTAAAAAAGAATATCTAGTTCGGATCATTATTGCAGAAGTTATTAGCAAAAGACTGAAAATATAACTTCTATTTAATGATTTTTTAAAAAAGCTATATCTTTTTAATGACTATTCAGAAAAAACGCAAAGTATACCAGGACGAGTTTTTTTAATGGGTACTAAAAAATATAAAAAATGGAGGAAATCAAAAATGTTTTTTTTTAACTCTCCGATTTGTCGTGGAATGCCCTATATAAGTTGGTTTGTACAACTGACGCTTACTTACTTTTTATTTAAGTTAGTTTGTGTCTACAAAGATGTCTCCTACACTTATCTATTGATTTTTTACAAATAGTCATTCTTTTATTTGTTATTTATTAAAAAAAAAAAAAACAAACATATTTTTACGTTTTTTTTGTATTTTGTGAAGTTTATGTTTTCAACATTTGTTGGCAATTGTTCCTAAACTTTGTGTCATAATTGCCTTTGCCATCATAATTTCCTTTATTTGAAAATTGATATGATCGAACGTTTTAGGATTTATAAAGGGTGTCCCAAGAAGAACGCAATTTTTAAATCTGGCAACATTCGAAGTGTCATTGTTTGACATTTGAACAATTGTTATTGTTTGTTAGTAGAAGGTACGAGGTTAGTAAAAATGGAGCGCTACACGAATGAACAACGCATTCTCATAGTGAAATTATTTTACCAAAATGGTGAAAGTTTTGCGGCTACAGTTCGCAAATTGCGATCACAATAATGCTCCAAAAGAGTCAACTGTAAAGAACTGGGTCTGTTAGTGATGTAAAGACAACAACGCGCCATCGACCAGGTCGATCGACCGAAAATGTCGCAGCTGTACGTGATGATGTCGCTCAAACTCCATCCACCTCAATTCGACGCCGAGCTCAGCAAATTGGTGTCTCCAAATCCACTTTGCAGCGAATTTTGACGAAAGATTTGCATCTTCATGCATACAAAGTTCAATTGACTCAGGAACTGAAGCCAACTGACCATGGACAGCGAAGGGAGTTCGTTAATTGGGTATTGGAGAGACAACATGAAAATGCTGATTTTGCCGATAAAATCATCTTCAGTGACGAGGCCCATTTTCATCTTGATGGCTTCGTCAATAGGTAGAATTGTCGCATTTGGGGTGCGGAAAATCCTCGAGTGATTCACGAGAAGCAAATGCATCCTCAACGTGTCACTGTGTGGTGTGGTTTTTGGGCTGGAGGAATCATTGGACCTTTTTTTATGAAAATGAGGCAGGACAAGTGCAAACAGTTAATGGTGTTCGGTATGATAGCCAGTTTTTTCTTGCCTAGAATTGAAGAAATGAATGTGGAGGGCATGTGGTTCCAACAAGACGGCGCCACATGTCATACAGCCAGAGAAACAATTCAATTGCTGCATCAGTCATTTCCCGGTCGTGTTATTTCGCGTTTTGGAGATCAGAATTGGCCGCCTAGATCGTGCGATTTAACACCATTAGATTTTTTTCTTTGGGGTTTTTTGAAGTCGATGGTTTACGCGAATAAGCCGACGACGACTCAAGCCTTAAAATACGAAATTGGACGCTGCATTAATGAAATACCGCAGCATTCATGCAAAACGGTCATTGAAAATTTCATTAAAAGATCGCGTGCATGCCAGCAAAGCCGCGGCGGCCATCTGCACGATGTATTGTTCCATACATAACCTCATTCTGTCTACTTTACGATATAATAAAGTTTCACGATTTTTTCTTAAATATCTGTGTTTTATTTAAAATTAAAAAATTGCGCTCTTCTTGGGACACCCTTTATTTCCAAAATGAGAGTACAAATATGAAATGTGCCTTTGACAAAATTTCGAATTTTATAAAACAAATAATATATTTAAGAAATATTGAAAATTCAAGCTCGAGGCCAATTTCGGCTTTTTTGTTGTGTTCTTTATTTTTTAACCATTATTTCGTCCTTCTTTGAAGAACATCATCAGGGCTCTACAAATAAATAAAATAAAGAACACAACAAAAAACCAAAATTGGCCTCGAGCTTGAATTGTCAATATTTAAATAATAAATTAAAAATATAGGCCGAATATCAAAAAATCACATTTAAATTTAAGAAATATATTTAAAAAATAGAAAAAAATCGGAAACACTTATTAATGTCATCCAGACCCGAGAGTGAATGACCACATAAGGGATAATGTAATAATTTCATATTTTGGATATATAATAATTTGCCATTTTGTTCTTCTTAATATAGCATGTTCATAACTAGGATATGATATTCGTTTCCTTTCGCCCATATGATGCACTTCTGTATTTATTTATATTTAATTTATGTAAAACACTTGAAATTTAATTTCATTTGCCTCTATGTATTGTGGCAAGTGTCCTTTAGCTTCGTCTGCTACAAGTTCAAGGACCTGAAAGTGAAGGTTAACCTCGCGCGATTAACAATAAACAAAGGAATGCTTTAAAATAATTTCACTTCATATAAAATTGCACCAAAAAAACGGAAAAGTTCTAATCCTAGGTTAGTTTTATGGTTCGCTTTTGTGTTATTTGCACGCACCCACTTTCGAAAATTAAGAGGAAGAGGAAGAGAACAGCAGCAACAGCCGAATAAAAGTTACATATTCATCGTCATCGCCATTGTTGTTGGCGGAGTAGTAATTTTTACGCATTTAACACGTGTCTGACAGTCGTAAAAGTGCCACTCTCCTGGTGCTTCTTCCTCCGGGGGCGGCAGCCGCCTTTGCCGAAAATATCGTAAAACTTTACGATTATTTCGGTCGTTTTGTTGTCGTAATGCTTTCCCAGCGCTTTTGTGTCTCGCTCGATGGGCCTTGTGGTTCGGGTGTTTGGTTACAATGCTGTCGCTGCTGCTCCAGTGTCAGTTAACTGTCAAATTGAATTTGTTTAGGCTGAATGGCCTGACGTGGCGGCGCCCCTTTCCGCCGCTTAGAATCCAACAGGTGTTCCGGTGGCTTTTCTTCTAGAAAAAGCTGTATTTTCAGCTCCAAGTTGCAGTGGCCCAGCACTCCCGAAAACGTTCTTTTTTATGGCTTTCACTTTCGGCTGATGGTGGGTGGGTGGGTAAGGATGGTGCGTGTGTTGCGTCCTCTCCGGTTCGTTCATCTTTCATTGTGTGGCATTGCCGGAAGTTGTTGCTGTGTCATGCTGATATTTGTAATTTTTAACACCATTTTATTTATGTTTATGTTGTCGTTCGGAGCACTGCGCTGCTCTGCTCAGCTCCGATGTTGTTGTTTGGTTGGTTTTCATTGTTATCACGTTGCTGTTGCTGTCACTGCCTGTTTTGTTGTTGATGTTGACGTGGATGTTGTTGTCGTTTGCCGGTTGCCTGTATCCATTCCATTTCACTCACACACACACACATTCGCACACTCATACATTCATTCATCCATCCATGTTGCTTTAGGTCAAGAATTTTTATGTTGATTATTTATTTTATTTGACGTTTCAAAGTCGAGGTCAAATTTTATGTCCTTAAACACAACAACGGCAGCAGCAGCAGCACTGGCTGTGCCTGTGTCAGTGGCAGCAGCAAACGTCACAAGAAAAATCGATACTTGTGCCTTTGTTGTGTCCTGTCAAAATGATTAAAGACATCTTATGTGAGTTGCGTTCAAGGCCTTGACTAAATTTAAACTTGTTCTTGTTCTTTTTGCTTGGCCATAGAATTTAATATTCTTATTTTGTCGGGTGAAATGTTTGCCTAAACTAAATTTAAGTCTTTAAGATTTATTATTTTATTTAGAGCAAAGCTAGTAAATAGGATCTTTAAGGACTTTTTAAATGACTCAGTAAACCGCACGACACTAATTGTGGGTCATGAAAATGTCTATAAAATTGTGGAAGCAGACACCAAAATAGCAAAACTGTTCATTCATAGCATAACTTGGATTTGAAATTTTTTAAGGATATAATGATTGATATTTTTCTAATTTTTCTGCTAAGCCTAGAGACGCTATATTGTTACTAATCGAAAGTGGACATTTTGGGAAATATGAATAATTTAGTGATTTTAGAAAGTGGAACAAAAAAGTCGAAAAACATCCATCCATTTTTTAATCCTGCATGCCGTAAGACATGCGGTAAAAAATTTCCGAAATATAAATTTTGTCGGTTTTACTATTCTACTACATACATATATTCAAATTTCATCTGACTATGTTACAGAGTTATTAGGGTTTTTTTCCACATGGCTGAATCCTAAGTGGCGGACGTTACATTTGCCAATATTAACACCGTTGGCGTTCTGAATGCGATATTTTCATATAGTATCGGTAAATGAACTCCGATTGTTATAAAATTTATAAGGATAAAGGAAATTTACTCATCTTTTTATTTGCGTACATACATTGTAGAAGTTAATGGGAGAAATATGAGGAAACTGAGTTTCGGACCTAAAAATCGGATTTTTTGCGCTAAATGTATCTTATATTCCAAGGGGACACATTTGGATGGGCAAAAGCTACCCCGAAAAAACGGGGGACCCTTCAACCACAATTTCTAATAAAATTCAGAGCAAAATCTCTTAAAATGTGTGAGAAACAGTTCGACAAAGTCATAAAAAGAAATTACGTTTTTTCAATTTTCAAAATCTGAAAAACGTGAAAATCTGTAATACTAAAAAAAATAAAATTTTGTCTTCGCATTATGAACAAATACGTAAAAATATGTTTAAAAATATAAAAATTGTAATTTTCTTTAAAATCGAAAAATACAAAGAGTAGTCAACTTTGGACCGATTTCTAAATTTTTAATGTTAGTATCACAAAATAATCGTTGGGTCCTTGTCTAATTTAGATTTTTTACAGAACTCAAAAATGTCTACTAGAACAAAAGTTATTGAATTTTGGCCGATGGATTTTGATTCTGAACCACTGTGTGGCGTTCTGAATGCGATATTTTTATATAAACTTCAGCAAACACAGTTCTTTGAAGGTACTTTGAAATCATATTAAAATAGTTATAGGATGGGCCATTTAGAATTTTCCATTCGAATTACCGATTACTTTGGCTGTGAAAGTTAGAATAACATTCATTCTTATTTTCAGATTTATGTTTGACATTTGCAAAATGTGACGCTATTCACTCGAACAAAGTCGGGAATTATTAAAAACTTACTTCCAAAGCGAGTCTTTAACGCAAACTGCAAGAAATTTACTTGAAACATTTTGGAGAAGAGAACGGCCTTCATAAAGATCTTTTTTATCTCGGTATCTACGTCAATAAGCAAAATTACGCATATGGAGTTCAGAGAACACACACGTGTCTATTGACAAGCCAAAGCATCCACAACGAGTCACTTTTTAGTGGGCCATGTACTGAAAAATTGGTTTGATCGGATGAGGTACTGCCGAACCAGTCGTGGTAGTCATATGAATGATATTGTGTTCCATTATTAAATGACAAAGTTCAAACTTCGACCGATTTTGCAAGCAAAATTGTTTGTTTTGGTCCGAATGTCTTAAAATTTTGCACAGAGCTTGTTCAGCGATTGGTAAAAATTGGTGGATTTTTTGCATAAATTTAAAGAATAGATTTTCCCACTTCATCCTGTAGCAGTAAAAAGACGAAGATCGACGGAGCCAATTCATTTTATTTTTCAAAGAAATCTACAAACCCTTATAAATCCATTTTAATTCGCTCGTATCTACTAAACTAGGTATGCAATCTAAATAGAAATTTTTTAAATTAAAAAGAATAAAATATAAAAATTACATTAGATGTTAGCAATGAAGTGATATCAAAATATTACTTTTTACTAAAACAAATTATGGATTTTTCCTAGTGAAACACCTTTCTATAGAACTACATCATTAGATTTTTAAGCAGTAATTGTCGAAAAAATATTTTTTGCAAACGAGTTGACGTCCACTCGTTCTTAGTAGTGCTCTCACTTAACTGTTTTAATCTATATTTTTTAAGGACATGGATCTTCAAAATATTTAATATTCTTGAATGTAAACAGGACCAACATTAACGCCCAAAAAGAAAAACTGTTCTTAGACAAGTAAAAAGGCGGGCCGATTCTTATTACCGCAGATTAATGGCTGTCGACTTTACATAGAAGGTCGGAAGCATATTAGGAACATTTTGGTATTTTTTATGCACATACATATTTGTATACAATTTCAAACTATAAGGCATAATTATATACTGTTTAAAAAAAATTGCATTGCTTCATTATATACAATACAATACTACAATTATTATCAAAAAGTGAACATGAGGCAGCGATCTTCAAAAATGTGCCCTAAATATTAGGTGTATTGTCAGGCGTCGTTAGGGATAAACATTTTCCGCCATTTGCAATTTCTTGATTCAGCTACAGACAAAGTGATTAAAAAGTGCAAATTTGCGTGTCTACGAAACAGACCATTGTAAACACTGAATTTCATGATTCTAACTGCTGAAGTTAGCTTGGTATCAATTTTATCTCGCTTTGATGCTGAAGATACTAATATCAGAATATATCTTTATTTTTCGCATCCACACAGTCAGAGCAATGTATACACCGAATTTCACTATTATAACTGCAGCCGTTTGGTTGGTTCCTTTTTGTCCCCTTCTACCCTACTTTCTGTCTAAAAGTATAAATTTCGAAAAAAAAAATTTTTGCATTCACTGAATTTCATGATTTCAACTTCAGCGTTTGGTTGGTACCATTGTTATCCCCCTTTTCCAATTGTATCCCTTTAAGTACGAATTTCGATTATTCGATTAATCGAATAAAAATTCCTGTAAATTATTTACATTTTTATAGGAATATATAACACATAATTATCATCGTTTTATTTAAAAAAGCTATAATATTAAAGGGATTCTTTTCTTTTGTTTTAATAAAGTTCGAATTCGAAAAAACTCTTTCACTTACGTTTGTTCACGTCGAAGAAATAGAAAGAAGAGCATGTAATTAAGTTTTATACTTTTTTCGATTTATCTAAGTATAAAATCACGTATTGTAAGTCATTTGATTATACTTTTCGATTTTTAATGGATTTTCTACTCATTCTTATTGTTTCGTTTAGTTCTGACAAAAGGGTAATGTCAGCAACAATATTTTCCTCTGCATTGACTAGCTCTTCTGAAACGTTTTGAACTCCAAATAGCCTTTTTTATAATGAAATAGAAAACTCTTTAGTTTAATTTTGTTGAATATGTACAAAATCCATAATCAGCGTATTTAAAATCTTTATTCTTCTTTTATTGAGACGTATTTTAAGTCCTTAAATCAAGACTTTTACAAAGCCAGTATTTAATTTTTATAAAGTTATATTATAAAGTTAAGTTAAAATAATATTTCACTCCAAAAATGTATGGCAGCATAACATTTCGAATATTCGATTATTTGGTACGAATTATTCGTTATTCGAAAATCGGTCATTTCTGATTATTCGAACAAATATTTGATATTAAATAGCAGAGTTACAAGCCGACACAGAATTATCGGCGGCGGCGCTACTCAAAATGCGTAGACGGTGGCGCATTTCGGCTAATTTGTCGGCTCATTCTGTTATTCGATCACCCCTATTTATTTGACAAATTTGGGAAAAGAAATGAACAATTTCTATTGGTTTTTAATAAATTTTCTTTTATTTTTGGCAAGCAATTCAATATTCGTTATTATTATTCAATACAATTATTTTTTGGGAGTGGGAATCCATTCCCAAAATTTATAATATGGATGAATTTAATGAATAATTTTGCAATTACAGCTTCTCATGTGAGGCATTATAGGAAATGCGACTTTCAAATCAAAATATTACATCATTCAACTTTCATATAATGGGATACTAAATTCAAAGAAAGATCCATATATTTCACAGTAGTAGGTTGTCTAAGTCTACTGTTATATTTTCGTTTGTAATTTTAAGTGGGTTGTCTATTTTGCTAGTAAGATTTGACGGAGTTAGAACTCGGCGGCTCACAGTGGTTCAGAATCAAAATCCATCGGGCAAAATTCAATAACTTTCATTCTAGTAGACATTTTTGAGTTCTGTAAAAACTCAAAATTAGACATTAAACATCAGGAAATCTGATATATTTCAATTGTTAAAAAATTTAGCGTCAGGATAAAGGAAATTTACTCACATTTTATCTGCGAACCTACTTTTCAGAATTCAATGAGACGAAAATGACTAAATTACGATTTGGAACTAAAAAAATCTGACTTTTTCTTTTCTGTAAATGTGTCCTTTCTTCCAAGAGTGCAATTCCGTGCAGGCAAAAGTTACCCTACAAAAGTGGGAAACAATTCAACCACAAACAAAAAAAAATAAAAATTTTAATTTTCTTTAAAATCGAAAAATGCGAAAAGTAGTCAACTTTGGGCCGATTTCTAAAATAAATCCGCTTTCCAGATTTTTAATGTGAATATCAAAAATATCCTTGTCCAAATCAAAATAATCCTTGGGTTCTTATCTAATTTAGATTTTTTACAGAACTCAAAAATGTCTACTAGAAGAAAAGTTATTGAATTTTGGCCGATGGATTTTGATTCTGAAGTTGGTTGAAGTCGATATGAGCCGATGAAATGGGCGGCGTGGTTGAAGTCAATGTTAGCTGGTGAAATCGGCGGCGGCGCGACTCACGCAGAAACATTCGGCGGCGGCTCAAAATCGATCGGCTTGTATCTCTATTAAATAGTCGATTAATCGGGTAAGATTTAATCGGTTGGATACCCTAATTGGGATGTACACACCGAATTTCATGTCTCTCTTAGCTGTTGTCGTATCATTGGTACAATTTTTAACCCTTTTTATCCCATTTCACCCGCTAAATTTTTGTTGTACTTTTTGGTGTTTTGAAGTTAGTAGAGCCGCCGTCCGCAACAAATTTCAAGTGTACAAAAAGCAAAATTTTCAAAATATTTGCTTAAATAATCTAAATATTAGGGAGTGTCTTCAGTCCCTCGTTGGGAAAAATGTTTCCCTCTGGATCGATTTCGCCCACTTTGAATCCCAAGCGACACATTTACGCAAAATTTGAACCTCTTAGCTTATTTCGTTCGGCAGCTAGCGTGTTTTCAACAGACAGACGGACATCGTCTTAGAATTTTACCACGACACAGAATATATATACTTTATGGGGTTTCCGACGAATATTTCAAGGTGTTACAGACGGATGACAAAGTAAGGTGGAGGATATACAAATTAAATAGGTGTCCTCATATGGGGACAGATGGTAATTGCTCCAAATCTGTATTATGTGAAACTTAAGACTAAAAATTAAACTAATATAAAGATGAAATTTGATTGAATTACAGGACCTTTATAGTATTTTTTGTGTTTTTGACAAATTTTTTTTTTTTTGGAAAATTTTTCGTATTTGGTGTCAGTATTTTATTTGTTATGTTTCGAGTCATTATCAGAATTATTTATACATTTTCATAAAACATCTAATTTTTGTCATTTTGTCACACGGTGTTATGGAAGAGATTAAGATCTTCCACAAAAATGATCTTCATAAAATTCCACAATACAGTTCTGATTAGCTTACAACACTTTTTTCACTTTGTAAAATGGGTTTTAATAAGTCTGGCATTTCGGTTGATATATAAAATAAAAATGCCTAATATAGTCTGTGTTAGCTTAAAATAATTTAGTTTGACTAACGTGAATTCGGGGAAATAAAGTTCAATGTAGTCTCCTGCTACCGCTTACCAACAATTGTTCCACATACTCGACGAAAAGAAAATATCTGTTGAAACTTGAAGAGAACATCATGCCATTCACAATTCTCAATAGCTTCCATAACACTTCAAGTGTAAATTATACACGATTTCACGTACAAAAAGAATTCCTTGTAACAGTCCTCCCCTTGGCAAGGAGCTCGTCCTCCATATTGTCAATAATGGTCGTATCATTATACAACACTCGAAGTGATACCATATTGACGATTTATTCCAATGGAACATACTCCAATTCAAAGCCATTCAGAGTTGAAGCACACTCGCCTCATCCACACACACATCCCTCGCATCCTCGTTCCGATTGTAGGCCAAGTGAATGAAGATGGAAGCTTTCAAGTGACATAAAAAGGAAACATGTACATCATCCACTTGAGATTCTGGTGGAAAAATATGTTCTTGTGGTGGGTGTGCAAACCGAGCGGAAGGTACGTACTCGTACATATGTTAAATGTCAGCATGATTCGGTTGCTCCTTCAAAGTGAGTCTTTTATTGGATGGATTCTTGGAGTTGTTAAAGTTTTGCAATAAACTGAAGTACTTTTGCAGAGATTGTCTTTAATAGAAAATTTTATTTTTGGTGGAAAATTTTCGTAAATGTTTCTGTCATAGGTACTTGGGAGGAATGCTCCGCTTTTCCAACAGGGAGTTGTTTGTAAGGGGTTGTTAAATTTTAAGGACTGATGTTGATTTTGAATAAAACAAAATTGTTTAGGAAATTATTGTCATTTCTTTTTATTATGATAATATTGGTATGGTTCAATAATGTATGGAACAAAATATCGGCCAAATGGCCGCCGCGACCTCGGCGGCACACCACCATCCGATGGTCCAAATTTTCGATGACGCTGAGGCATAATTGAGGTTCTATGCCGTTAATGTGCCGAATAATCTCATCCTTTAGCACTTGAATTGTTGCTGGCTTGTCGACGTACACATTTTCTTTCAAATAACCCCCAAAGAAAGAAGTCCAACGGTGTCAAATCACATGATCTTGGCGGCCAATTGACATCGCCACCACGTGAGATAACACGGCCATTGAATTTGTCGCGCCAAAGAGCCATTGTTTCGTTAGATGTGTGGCAAGTGGCACCGTCCTGTTGATATCACATATCGTCCTCATCCATTTCTTCCAATTAGAGCCATAAAAAGTTCAGTATCATCGGTATCACGCTAGCGAATACCATTCACAAGAACTGCCTGACCGGCCTCATTTTGGAAAAATTCTGACCGATGATGCCGCCAGCCCCTAAACCGCACCAAAAAGTCACTCTTTGTGGGTGCATTGGTTTTTCGACAATCACTCTTGGATTATCATTCGCCCAAATGCGGCAATTCTGCTTATTGAATCCACTGAGGTGAAAATGTGTCTCATCACTGAAGATAATTTTCTTCGAAGTGCACGATATGCATTTTGATTTGAACGTCCATTTTCATAATAAGCCTGAATAACTTGAACGCATTGCTCGGTTGTGTATCTTTCCACGGTTCAAATTGAGTTAGTCTGAAATCGAGAAATGTCAAATGAAATGCAGAAACAATTGACGTTTAGGTGTGGTTCACATTCAACATCGGGACTTACAATTTAACCACCTTTTACTTGTACGTGGACCAGTATTTATATTGTGAGACTTGGCAATGCTGTGAACGATTAGATATCAACTGATGTTTCCAGTGGAAACTAGACATTTTGACCCCATAACCTTATTAAGAATGTTTTGCCATTTGAGATCGTTTTGTGTTGCCAAAATTTCGGGTTCAGAGAATAAAAAATTGTTTTTTGTAGAAACTCGATTCGAACAGTGGCTTTCGAGATTTTTTCAATTTTTTGTATTGGTTAAAAAATCGCCCGGTAGTGATTTTTATCATAAATATGATTGTATTTTTAAATCATTTTTCTTGTGATTGGTTTTTATATCTAAGTCAGATACAATTTTCAACTCTATAGATAAACCGGAGTAACAATCAGTTCCCTTCATTTAGTTGGCAACTAATTTCATTTACACAGTTTGAACATCACAGATGCATATGCCTTAAAGTATGCAATATATAAGATGATGATTGCAGTGATCGCAGTATATAAGCGATACGATCAACTGCTGTGTCGCTCACAGTCTGGATAATCCGACCTGTATATACATACATACCATATGTACATTTTCAATGAAATAATTTCTACAACAGTGATTGTATGACAAGATCTCTAAAATAGTTAGAATGGTTTTCAATGCCAACTGTTTTTGACTATGGCAACACTTACACTTGGGTTGGGTACTTATTTATGCGTATATCCCTAATGTATGCTTCGACATTTAACACATCGACCAGAGTTAGCCGATTATCTAAAGTTATACTATATAATAAGTAGATGAGTAATGAGTAGTATGCAAAATATGAAAAACGTTTTTATACCCTCCCCCTCCAGGATGAGGGTATGCTAACTTTGTCATTCCGTTTGTAACACCTTCAAATATCAACTTGAGACTCTATAAAGAATATATATTCTTGATCGTCATAAAATTCTAAGACGATCTATCCATGTCCGTCCGTCCGTCTGTTGAAAGCACGCTATCTAAACGAAAGAAACTAGGGCGTCAAAAATTTCCATAAATGCGTTTTATAGTCGTAGATCGGTTGGGAAACTGGGCGAAATCGGCCCAAAGGGAAAGTCTTTTCCCTCACAAGGACTGAAAATACCCATAATAACTTCTAATACTTTAGAGTATTTAAACGTGTTTTTATGAGTGCTTGTACTTTCTTGATATTGGGTATGCGCATTCCCCCTATAACAAAAGTCCTTTTTATTCGTAGGTGTGTACATTAGGGCGTACCTCAAAAAAAAAGTTCGCCGTACACCTTCGGAATATGAAGTATTATTGAAAGGTAGTTTCAAAAAAAAAATTTTTATTTTTTTATGCCGAACGTAGGGGTCGCGCTTTTACATTTTTCTATATAACTTGTATTTATAAACGGATTTTAAAGTGTGATACATCGATGTTTTTGTCTCGACGAGGCCGATTTTTTTGTCTTTGAAGTCATTGAGCTCAAGCACCCCCTTCTGGTACTTACCCATCATTTCTCAGTTGCTACTACCCTAATGTACCACTCTAATAATCGAAAATTAAAGCTCGCATAAAATCATGAATCATGTTTGAGCTCAATGACTTCAAAGACAAAAAAATCGGACAAAAACATCGATGTATCACACTTTAAAATCCGTTTATAAATGCAGAAGTTATATAGAAAAATGTAAAAGCGCGACCCCTACGTTCGGCATAAAAAAATAAAAAAAAATTTTTTGAAACTACCTTTCAATAATACTTCATATTCGAAGGTGTACGGCGAACTTTTTTTTTTTTACTTGTAACCTGGTACGCTGTACATTCCTCTAATTGAGTAGATACATAACATAAAAGTATTATTTCCAAATTCGTACTTTTAAGGGGTAAAATGGGAATAGAGGAATAAAAATGCTACTAAGTTCGAAGATGGGCGAAATTGCCACGCCCCATCTGGTACCTCCCACACAAATGACAAATATTCCTATGTTAAATTAAAACCAATGTAACTTCCACACGGATATTCGGAATTCACTATATTTTGGTATTTGATAAAGTTTTTATAATCACTTTAAGCGTACAAAATATGGGGGTATTGCCACGCCTCTTCTAGTACCTCCCACACAAATCACCCTAACCTACTAAAAATTTAAGCTGTTATAACTTATATACGTATGGTCGGAATACTCTGAAATTTGACCTTTGGCAATGTTTTTACAGATGTTGCATTCATGTGTAATATGGGCGATATTGCCACACCCCTTCTGGTACCTCCCACACAAATCACCTTAAACTACGTAAAAGTAAAGCAGTTATAACTTCTATCAGGATGATCGGAATACTATGAAATTTTATAATCGGCAATGCTTTTATAAAAGTTGTATTCATGTGGAATATTGGCGACTTTGGCACACCCCTTCTGGTACCTCCCACACAAAGAGGCATAAGTTTTGTTTAAAATAAAACCGTTGTAACATTCATACGTTTAGTCAAAATTATTTGTAATTTGATATTTGAAAATGTTTTTATAATTATTTTAAACAAAAAATATTACGCTACAATTGTCTATGTTCTAGGTAAAATAAAATTCTTCATAAATTCTATACTGCTGCATGGAAACCACTATGACATGATATTTGGTCATATTTTTGAAATTGTTTTATACATGTGGAAGCTAGGACCATAAGCCTTCTAGTACCTTCCATACAAATCATCCGGCCCATAATAATTTCCATGGATATGTTATTTGCGAGTGGTGGTATATATAAGTCGGTTTAGACGACTGACGTTTTCTTACTTGTTTTTTGTTTTTCAGTAGTTTATTAACACAATGTTTGAAAAATCAAAGAAAAAGTAGTTGATGGAAAAATTTATTTTTTGTAGCGAGCGAAAAAATAAAAATAGAAGAATTTTTAGCTTATGACATTTTTCATTGGACATTGGTTCATTTGTGTGGGAGGTACCTGAAGGTGCGTGGCAATTTTGTCTTCGAACTTAAACTAAGATTGGGAAAAATATTATCATGTGCAAAGTTTCAATTGATCCCTTAACTGCGTTCGAGAGTTATGGTGTACAACAGCCATACAGACGGACGTACGTGGCTCCAACAGCTTAAAAAGTCATAAAACGGATTTGTTCCAAACATATTTACAATCAGCAAAAAGTGAACCCTACAATGAGTTAAAATGAACTAAAATTTAGGAAAATTGAACTTCGTATTGCGCTAAAGCAATATTTCCTCATATTAAGTTCAAACATTTCCTGGAAGGTAGTACATGCTCTGAACTAGATTCTAGTTACATTTTCCTCAAATCAAGTAAATATTTACTCAAACTGAGAAAATTCCAGTAAGTTTTTCATCAAACCAAGTACTTTTTACTAAATCTAAATTTATACTCAAACCTAGTAAATTTTTATTAAATCTAAGTAAAACTTTCCTAAAAATAAGTAAATTTTTACTCAAATCAAGTAAATATTTACTTAAACTGATGACAATTTTCCTTTCCTAAAAAAATTTCAAAGTATGCAAACTAATACAAAAATGACAACACGAAATATTTCTCAAAAGATTCGTGATACCTCTGCCATACAGTTATAACTCCATGATTGCTGCGAAGGCAAGATAGGCGCCATCACAGTAGTTGTTTAAAATAATACTTTAAGTATTTAAGAAATAAATCTCTGAAAGCGAACGAGAATTGCTTCTTAGAATAATATTCAATAATTTTTTAAACAATATGGAGTGATTTTTTATAAGTTTAGTGAGGGTATACAAATTAAGATGTCGTATAAAACATGAATACAATTCTGAGGTCCGTTTGTAACTAACATTGTAACGAAGATAAGCTTTGGACTCTATAATTAAATAGTAAGTTTCTTTACACTTACAAGTGAGTAATTTCTTCTGAAGCGATCACACAAATTTATTCTCATATCTACGACTATACTGAATTCTAATTCTAAATATATATTTTCTATATGCATAATGATCAAAAAATAAGAATTGGTGCACACTAGGGTGGTTCGGAAGTAAAGTACTATATAAAGACTATATAATTTTGAAAGGGCATGTTGAGTAGGTAATTTTTATAGAATAAACTTATAGTCCCGATGGTCTGAGTTTGTTTTTACAGTGAAATTTGTAAATAAATTTGCATTCTATTAAATATAGAAGCAAAATGGTCTTGAGCCAGGACAATATCCCAGTTCAAATCAAATATTGATTACAGACCAAAAAATGCAAACGAAAAAACTAAAACAAATGAGCGTTGGCACGGCAGAAGTATTGCTGGGTAACTATACCTGCATATGCACATACTTGCATATGCGACTCAATGAGATGCTTGTAAGATGGCATGTGTGCTTTATTACTTGGTGCGATTTTTTAAACGCAAATTCGGCAAGTGAGTTGTGATTCTCGTTCGTTTGTGAGAATCATCTCCTTATAGAGGCCGGGTTTGATGTTGAAAAGTCGCTGCGAAGCCACTTGAAAAGACTTTTGACATGGTCGAAATCATGATCGTGGTAGTCTGCAGCCAAGTAATAAATGTCACCATGCCATTTGTAAATAAATTTGCATTCTATTAAATATAGAAGCAAAATGGTCTTGAGCCAGGACAATATCCCAGTTCAAATCGAATACAAATTTTCATTTTTTGGTCGAAGGGAGCCTTATACATATATCGTTATTTATATAATGTCAAAAGTGTTTTAAGTTAATGCCTGAGAGAATTCTTATTGTCAGAATTATATTGTGGAATTTTGTGAGGATGATTTTTATGGAAGATCTTAACCCTCTAGCTCCACTCTTTATGGGTCAATTTGACATTTTTTCAAAAAAAAAAAAAAAATCAAAAAAAAAAACCTTTCAAAAAGAAAATTTAAGGATTAGAATCTGCCGGAAAATTTTAGTGGAGGTCACCAAAGACACAATTTAATTTAATAAAAAATACAAATTGAACATTTTTGCAAAATTTTCATTTTCTGATCTCTTTAAATTTGGTATAGTATAAAAATAGTACACTTCATGCTATCCAATTACATACTCGCATTTCCGATAAAGTCACTTTAATTCCATGCCATCCCATTCCAGTATTGGATATTTACTTACTTTCAATCTAAATTTCATAAATAATGCATTTTCCGCACAAAAAAATATCCTGCAGAATTGGTATGAACGAAGTAAACCAATGCAAACGAAATAAGAAAAGTTTTGTTAGAAAACTTTAGCTTTCTGTTTTTCTCATCCTTCTGCTGCGTACTTTTGTGTCGCATCATACTCACTCGGTTTGTTTGCAATTCCTGTTTGTTTTTCCTCTGCTTTCTTTGAAACATTTCCTATTTGTGGCAACAGCCACAAAGCGGAAATGCTATGTATGACTGGCTGGGCAGGGCTGGCTGACCAGAGGCAAGAGCAGAGAATGTTTCAATGAATGAATGCAATCAATGCAGGTTATCTTATCGCAAGAAATTCTTACGATATTTCTCATACATTTCTTTTCAGTGGTCAGCAGCGGTAGTAGTAGTAGTTTTCCTACTTTTCTTTTATGTTGTTGTTGTTTGTTTTTGTATTATTAAAAAGATAGCCAACACAGAATGTTATGTCCGCTTGTATTCGGCATATATGCATGTCCATAACTGCAATGAAGACAAAATAAATGACCACCGGTAGAGTGAAAAGCCATCCATGTGTCGGCCAGAGAGAGAGATGACAGCGAAGATGGAGAGGAGGAAAATTTAAAATGTCAAGTTTTATTCCGGAACGATGGGTGTAGCGGAAAGTTCGTTTTGTTTATTATTCAAGAATATAAATGAGAAAAAAGAACGTTAATTATTTAAAAAACTTTTAATTGGAATCGGCTATATGAAAGAACTGATTATTTTTCAAATTTCGGGTTTTATCATTCATATGACTACCATGACTGGCTCGGCAGAACCCAATTTTTCAGTACAGCCCAAAGTAAACACCAAACAGTGACTCATTGTTAATACTCACGTGAGTGTTCTCTGAACCCCATATGCTGTAATTTTGCTTATGAACACAGCCATCGAGCTGAAAATGAGCTTCATGAACGCTGAACTGAAGGTCGTAAATTCCTCGAATAATTTCCACGTAAATTTCTTACAGTTTGCGTTAAAGACTCACAACTTTGGAAGTAAGTTTTTAATATTTCTCAAGTTTTTTGTTCGAGTGTCCCATTTTGCAAATATCTAACATAAACCTGAAAATAAAAATAGAAATGTATGTTATTCTACCTTTCAAAGTCAAAGTAATCGGTAGTTAAAATTTTAAATTTAAAATGGCCCACCCTATAGTAGAGCAATCACAATAGGAAGTTAGTCAAACTTTAGCAAGTGATAGTGTGCCACCAAGTAATAAATGTCACCATGCCTTTTGCGAATAAATTTGCATTCTATAAAATATAAATGCAAAATGGTATTGTTTAAGGTAAAACAAATGCTTCACAAATTAGCTATTAACCGCAGAGTCTACACAGATGTCAAATATGATGCATTTAAGTTTGGCAAGAGCCAAAAACAAACGATAAGTTAAATCGGGAGCTAAATCAGGAAGTAATCCTGACGTTAAATTATTTCTATTGATCAATCCAATGCTTGTTTTTATTATTTCATCTAGTTCAAGAGCTAAGCAATCAACAACAAACCATTTTCCTGATTTTTAATGTATTATTTTTTGTTATTATTTTTTTCCAGGAGAATTCTCGATATAATTGTGGTAAGTGTCTTTATCTTCCATATTTATAAAACAATTATAAGAAGAATTTGTATATGATTAAAATATATATTAGAGCTACAATAGAAGCTACTATGTCAATTTATTTGTCACAGAGGAAAGATTGAAGCCAGTACAACATAAATTTTGGTAACTGTTGAATGTCTTCTGAACATAGCTGGACAAAGACAGAGAACTTGTTCGATGCTCTCAATTTCTCCCTTGTGTTCACAGATTCGCGATTCGGCAAGTGTTCATATGCTGCCACAGGTACAGGCAAGCATCTTCCGGTGAATATTATAGGATAGTTCCTAATCTGGCAAATTCGTCAACAATACACAAATAAGATGCCAGCAAAAACTCCTGATCCGTTTTCAGCAGGTTAGTAGGGAACAGATGCAGTATTATATCTATATATATAAAAGAGTTGCGTTACTGACTGACTGACTTATCATTGACCACCCCCAGACCAAACGACTGAAGCTAGGGTCATGAAATTTCCAGGGTAGTTCCCAAATATGACGTAGACGTCGCCTAAGAAAAGGTTTTGAAATTCGTACTTTTAGGGGGTAAAATGGCCCAAAAGGGATAAACATCGAACCTTCGTCCTGACTAAACGGCAGTAGTTAGAAACATGAAAATCGGTGAGTTCCTTGCACTGACCATGCAGAAGAGCCACAAATAGGGATTTTTCGAAATTTGTACTTTTAAGGGGCGAGCGGGATGAAAATGGTACCAACTAACGTATTACAGCTAGAATTGTGAAATTTGGTATGTAAATTCCTCTCACCGTGTAGAAGCGCAGTATAATTGGATTGTTCGAAATTTGTACTTTTTAGCGGGTAGGCGGGACAAAAAGGGTTCCAATTTAAGCATTGCAGCTATAGTCGGGAAATTTGGAGTGTAAGTTGTGTGTAAAGCGCAATATAAATGGATTTTTTCGAAATTTTCTTATAGGGGCTGAGCAACAAGGGATAAAAGTAGTACCGACTAAAGTATTGGAGCTATAGTCGTGAAAGGTGGTGTGTAAGTTCCTCTGACAACGTAGAAGCGCAAATCTAATTCGAATTTAAACTAAAATCGAATTTATCAAATTTTGTACTTATAAACAATGAGCGGGATGAAAATAGTACCAATTAAAATATTTCAGCTATAGTCGTGAAATTTTGAGTTAAATTTTCTCTGACAACGAGCGGGACAAAAAGGGATAAAACTGGTACCAATTTTAGTATTACAGCTAGAATCGTGGAATTTAGTGTGTAAATTCCTCTGACCATATAGCAGCGCAGTAGTTAGACTTTTCGAAATTTGTACTTCTAAGGGGTGCGCGGGACGAAAAGGGATAAAAATGCTGTACAATCCTATACAGGGGAATGAATGTGTTACCAAATAAAGTACATATTTTTAGGGGAAGCAAAAACACATGTTACCTATAGTGATTCTTCAAAATGTGTACTTTTTGGGAAAGAAGTGCAAAAAGTTATAAACTGGCTGGCTGAATCTAGAGACATGAGATCGAGGATATAAATGGTTGCAATTTTTTGTTCAAAACTTGGTAAAAAATTATAAAAATTATACATACGAAGTAGTTCAGCTAAAATAGTTCATATCGACAAGCATATTCCTTTGACTGTGCGTGAGTGCTAGCTAATAGGAGGTTTCCAAATTACTATTTTAGATTTATCTATATCCACCAAAAGAAAATTAAATAAATACTATCCAAAAACAGAGACGGATAAAATAAACGAATAACTTGTTTTTTCGCGTGCGAAGCAGAGGGTACTGCTAGTATCTAATAATCTAACTAAAACATCTATGGTGAAAGTGGGTAAAATCGGTTCAGATTTGGATATACATTTATTTATGTATATACAAATATTGCTCCCAAATGTTTAACAGAGTTTGGCCAAACATGGTGAAAGCGGGTCACATCGTTCCATATTCCAATATACCCCCATACAGATGTTCTTTCCGATTTATCATTTTTTGTCAAACACATACATTTACAGGATACAAAAATCCTTCCCGATTTCATTTTTTTTACCGAATTGATTTGTAATAGGATAGAAAGTGGAGTCTATCATAGAGTCGGCTCCGCCCGACTTTAGCCTTTCCTTACTTGTTTTAATATGAACTAATTCTAATAAAATACCAAATTAAATTAGTACTAAATAAATTGATATGAGTCATTACATGTCAAGCGGTACGGTTTTTGATCTCGATAGCTACGAATGTTTTGCATGTTTGTGTATGTATGCTTCTCATACAATTAATGTATACGTATTTTAGGAAAAAAAATTAAATTAAACAGTGAAAAAGTACTATGGGAGCTATATATAAATCTGAACCGATCTGACCCATTTTCACCATGGGTGTTTCTACTGAAAATATCAGATATTTTGCCACATTTGAAGAAGATCTGTTAAAATATGTGTTTTCTAGAGCGGAAAAAGTCGAATCGGGAGCAAAATTTGAATGACAGCTGACCGATCTGATAAGATTTTTGCGAAATTTGAAGACAATCTGATAAAATATGTGTTTTCTAGAGCGGAAAAAGTCGAATTGGAAGCGAAATTTGTATGGGAACTATAAATAAATCTGAACCGATCTAACACATTTTTACTACAGGTGTTTCTAGTTGATATACAAGATGTCTTTCCAATTTGTTAAAATATGTGGTATCTAGAGTGGAAAGAGTCAAATCGGGAGTGAAAATCGTATGGTGGGTATATCTAAATCTGAACCGATTTTCTTCAAATTAAATAGCGTTCGTCCTTATCCCGAAAAACTTCGTTATGCAAAGTTCCATGCTGGCTACAATTGCGACCTGTACTCTGATTACAAGAATAGATGTACGGATAGACAGACGGACATGGCTAAATCGATTCAAAAAGTGATTCTTAGTCGATCAGTATAATTAACAATGGGTCTATCTCGCTTCCTTTTGGGTGTTACAAACTAATGTACAAAGACATACTACCCTAATGGAGGGTATAAAAATAAAAACAATATGACAACATTTATAAAAATTTGTTTGAACAAAAATTTATCCATACAAAATTTTCTTTTTATACCCTCCACTAGGGTATTATGTCTTTGCATACAGATCGGGTTAGAATCACTTTCTGAGTCGATTTAGTAATGTCCCACTGCCTGTCCATCTATTGTTGTAATGAAATTACAGATCGCGATTATAGTCTGATCTTAACAAAAATTGACACAAGTAAGTTTTGTGTATCAAGGACGAACGCTATTTAATTTGAAGGAAATCGGTTCAGATTTAGATGTAGCCCTCAAACAATTGCCGTTTCCGATTTGACTTTTTCCGATCTAGAAACCACTCGATTTTCTTTAAATTCTGCACAACATCTTATAATCTAACTAGAAATACCTATAACGAAAGCGAGAAAGATCGGTCCAGATGTAGATATATCCCCATACAAATTTGGCTCCGGATTTGATTTTTTCCGCTCTAGAAATCAGATAATTTAACCGATTTTCTTCAAATTTGTCAGATCACCTAATATTTCAACTGGACACATCTATGGTGAAAGTGGGTAAGATCGGTTCAGATATATACCATACTTATTTCGCTCTCAGTTTCCCATACAAAAATCGTTCCCGATATCACTTTTTTCCCGAAGCCAATTCTAATGGGGAAGAAAGTGGGGGGTATCATAAAGTCGGCCCCGTCAGACTTTAGCCGTTCCTGACTTGTTTGTGAATCAGTATGCCTGGGGCACACCATTGAATGGTGGTATACTATGATTTTCATTATGTTTGTAACTTCTTTAAATATCGACATGAGACCTTATAAAGTATATACATGGGATTCTCTGCAAAAGGGATAAATAATTAAAATCTTTAGAAGTTTGAAATGCATTTTCTTTTGGATTTATAAAAATTAATTATACTCTCCACGAGAGTTTTATGGTTTTGTACATTTGTTTGTAACACCCAAAAGGAAGCGAGATATACCCATTGTTAATTATACCGATCAACTTAGAATCACTTTTTGAATCGATTTAGCAATGTCCGTCTGTCTGTCTGTCTGTCCGTCCATCTATTCTTGTAATCAAGTTACAGGTCGCAATTGTAGCCAGAACCAAATGAAACTTTACACAACGAAGTTTTTCGGGATATGGACGAACGCTATTTAATTTGAAGAAAATCGGTTCAGATTTAGATATAGCCACCATACGAATTTCACACCAGATTTGACTCTTTTCAAAGATACCACATATTTTAACACATTTTCAATATAAACAAAATTAAAACAAAACAAAAATTATCACAATAATTGCATTTTAGCAAAACCAATGAACTCTTTCGTTTCGAAGTACTTTCTCAACTAAAGCTATTGTTTTAGTCCATATTTGTCAACAATGTTTCGATATATTTGTGCACAGTGGTCAGTGTCAGTCTTGTAGTTCATTCTCATGGTCAGTAGGGACATTTATAATATGTAACATTTCAAGCGTATATCTTCTACGATAATTATTTTCTTGCGTCAAAATGTCTACGTCGTTGAAGATTGGCTTATGCCTCGTCAAGGTACAATGGGCTGCTAGTGCTGTCTTTTGTTCCAGTGGTTTGTCAATCGCTTTATGATCAGATTTGTGTGCAAAAATTCGAGTTTTTAATTTCATCTTTCTAGTCTTCTGGCATACGTTGGACTTGTCCCCATTACATTTTAACTTATAGACTACGTTTGATTTTTTTTCTTTGTTTATTTTTGATTTTGTCCTGCTAAAAAGGTCATTAATTGTGTTGTTGCTCTTTAATGCTAATTGTATGTTGTCCTTATTATAAATGTTGGAGTTTTTGAATCTCCGAGAAGCCAGGAACATATGTCATCGGTTTGTATATTTTTGAAATTGGTTCATTCAGTTCTCCAGGTCGTTTCTTCTTCTTATTAATTCCGTAATGGCTTTATTAGGAAAGTCATTTAATTTTAAAATATGTCTTATCTTCTTTTCGTTATTTTTAAGGAATTCTGCGTCACTAATGTTGAAAACTCTGTTGATGAAGTTTGTCGCGGTGTTGATTCTTATACGTCGAGGATGTTTGGAGTACATATTTATTAATCTTCCAGATGCTGTCTCTTTTTGGTACCAATTCGTTTTTATAAAGTTGTCTCGTCTATACACGTCTATCGCGTCAAGATATGGTAGTTTATTATTATTATGTGAACAGGACACATTCCATTGTGAATTGTAATTGATTATCGAAAGAGTTCAATACATTCAATGTGTTTTGTTTTTCACAATACCAAATAAATCGTCTACGTATTTTGTTAAGCGTCTTTTGGCTTTATCGTCAGTTCCTGCATTGAGGCGTCTAGTAATTCTTCCATTATAATATCTGCAATAATCGGTGAATCTGGTGATCCCATTGGCATTCCTTTTCGCTGTTCGTAAGCCTTGTCATCATTTTTAAAATATCTGGTATCTTTAATACAAAACGTATAGTCCTGATGATATTGGGCAGGGATATGGAACCAAGTCGACTTAAAGTACGATGACACTGAGAAAGGAATAATTGAGAACTAAATCCTTCATGAGATCTGTCCACCACTTGTGTCTCTCATTCAATTTAGCTTTGATCGCCAGCGATTATTATGAACAATTGAGATTAGGAGAACCTGAGAAGCCTCGGAAAAATAAGACTAAAGTGGTGATATTTGACAGGGATGTGGAACCAGGTCGGATTAAAGTGAGATGACATTGAGAAAGGAATAATTGAGAACTAAATCCTTCGTAAGATCTGTCCACTAGCTTCGCTCTTCCGATCGCCAGCGATGAGATGAGAAGAACCTGAGGATCCTCGGAAAGATGAGACTAAAGTGGTTATATTTGATAGGGATGTGGAACCAAATCGCCTTAAAGTGGGATGATATTCAAAAAACTAAAGATCTATCCACCATATGTGTCTTTCTTTAGCTTCACTCTTCCGATCGCCAGAGATAACTATAAACAATTGAGATTAGAAGAACCTAAGGAGCCTCGAAAAGATGAGACTAAAGTAGTAATATTCGGTAGGGATATGGTACCACGTAGGCTTGTAGGCAGTCTGGCTCAAAGTGAGATAACATTGAGAAAGGAATAATTGAGAACTAAATCATTCCAAAGATCTGTCCACCATTTGTGTCTCCACTTAAATTTAGCTTCGCTCTTCCGATCGCCAGTGATAACTATTAATAATTGAGATTAGGAGAACCCTGAGGAGCCTCTGAAAGATGAGACTAAAGTAGAAATATTGGGCAGGGATATGGTACCATGTAGACTTAATGAGAGATGATATTGAGAATGGAATAATTGAGAACTAAATCCTTCGTAAGATCTGTCCATCATTTGTGCCTCTCCTTAAATTTTTCTTTACTCTTCCACCCGCCACCGATAACTATGAACAATTGAGATTAGGAGAACCTGAGGAGCCTCCGAAAGATGAGTCTAAAATTGTGATATTTGACAGCGATATGGCACCAAGTAGTCTTAAAGTGTGAGGAAGGCATAGTTGAGAACTAAATCCGTCGAAAGATCTGTCCATCGTTTATGTCGCTCCTTTACTCTTCCGATCGCCAGGTATAACTAAAAGCTTGAATTCAAAAACCCTTCCTTGGGAGATGTCTACATCGCACGGGAACGGGGATATGACGGCAAATCTCCAGCAATTTATCGATCAAGGGGATGATGATAAAAAGGAGCCATGAAGGCGTCATTAAGTTGAGATTAGGAGAACCTTGATAAGCCTCTGAAAGATGAGACTAAGGCGGTGATATTGGGCAGGGATATGGAACCATGTCGGCTTAAATAGTATAGTCCTTAATGTCGTTACATTTTTCTCTTATAGTTTTAATAGCTAAGTTTACCGGTAAGCTTGGAAACAAGGAGACTACGTCGAAGGAAATTAATATTTCGTCATCATTAATGTTGGTATTATTAATTTTAGATTTGAAATCTATCGCGTCCTTTATGTTATATTGGGAATCCTTCGTCAAATTATTTAAAATGTCAACAATGTATTTTGATAGTCCATATGCGGAAGAATTTATAGAAGAACAAATTGATCGTAAAGTGATGCCGTCTTTGTGAATTTTTGGAAGCCCGTAAATTCTGGGAGCTGTGGCTACTTTATTTGTCAATTTGTTTTTGTCCGTTAAGCTTAAAATATTCTTATTAAATAATTTGTCCACAAGTCTATTGTTTTTGTTCTGTAGTCCAGACGTTGGGTCTCTCTTTAATCGTCTGTATGTGCACATATCCCGTAGAATAGATTTCATTTTCAATTCGTAGTCCTCTTTTAGCTTTGCAACCGTTTTTCACCGTTTTTTTTGTCATCACTCAATATTAATATTTCATTATTTTGATTTAAAAATTGTCTTGTTTTAAACATATAAAAATTAATTTAATAACAACAAAAAATTAAAAGAATATACTAAAAAATATGTATAATATTCTTCATCGTCATAAAATTCTAAGACGATCTAGCCATATCCGTCCGTCTGTAGAATGCACGTTAGCGTATACACGAAAGGTTCAAGCATATGACTAATAGTTGTAAATCGATTGAGATTGAAAATGGGCGAAATACAGGGGGAACATTTTTTCCCTAGCAAGGTCAGACAATACCCCCAATAACTTTTACTATTTCGAGTATTTAAGAAAAAATTTTAATGATTGCTTCTGTTGTTTACTTGATAATTGCATCTACATGAAGTTGACAACCTCTAATCACCTCTTGTAATGCACTGTGGAATGCACTACATGGTGGAGAGTACATAAGACTCGGTCCGCCCCGCCCCGCCATATTGCTGTCAGAAATTTGAGTTTTTATGCTTTTTCAGAAAACGGCAGAAAATATCATTTTAGAAAAAGGACAGACGATCAGAAATGGAAATGCCACAATGATCTAGACAGAGTGTGTGTTTAAATGTCTAAATTTTTAATAAGTATTTTTGTGTATTTTACTATTTGAGTACTATTGAATTAGTCCCTTCGTATGACAACAAAACATACAAAAATTGCAAAATAAAAAAAGAAGAAAACTTTCTGCTTTTATTGTCCTCTGGAGGTACAGATATTGGAAAACTGTTGTGTGCGAGTGTGTGTGTGTGTGCATCCTCAAAAGACAAAGTCTCTCGCTCTCGGTATGAATGCGCTCGTTAAGGATGTTTGTGTTTCTTTCTACCTCCGAAAAGAAAGAAGAAATTCTATAAATTTTGTTTGTTCGTTTTTTGTATTCTTCTCAACTCCAACTGAAGAAAAAGGAAATTCATTGCATAAATGAATGAAGGAAGGTATGAACAAACGAACCAAAGAATGAATGAATGAATGAATGAATGCCCAACTGATATGATAGTGTCCGGTACAGAGCGACCAAAAGGACAAGCAATACAAACAACAGGACAAACCGAACCCAGATACTTTTCGGTTATAAAGGTAATGGCAATGACGACGGTGAAGGCGATGCGAGCGGAGAGTAAATGATGGCCATTATTTTAGTTTGAAATTGAAGCGATAAGAATTGATTGCATAGAAATGTTATTCATAAGTTCAGATATTGGTGATTTCAGGAGGGGGTTTGTGGTGGTTTGGAGTTTTTTTAAATACTCACAATTTAATACAAATTGAAAAATTCAAATTACTGAAATTATTAGAAAAAATTTTGATTTCGATATGGATTAGATTTCGATTCGGAAATTCCAGACAAAAAACAGTGAAAATATATAAAATATATATTTGATTGATGGTGTTTCTATATCAAAATAAAAATTAGAGATGAAATAGTCTGACATGACTGCTGGCCTAGGGAACCTAGCAGGCTATGGGAGAATGTATGTTTATTTATTGCAACATTTGTGGACAATTTTGATTCAGCATCCTTTCCCCATCCCCATAATACCCCCACCATCCTCCCTTTGCCATAAACGACTTTAGCACATCATTACAATTTTCGCATTTTCTCTTGGCTTGGCTTCATTTAATTTTAAATTCGAAAAACATGGCATTCCTTTCCACAAAAGAAGGATATCATTTTAATGAATTCGGTTGTGAAACAAAACACAATCAAAACCAGTAAGGAAAGGCTAAAGTCGGGCGGGCCGACTCTATGATACACTCCACTTTCAATCCGAATACAATTCAATTCGGTGAAAAAGTGAAAACGGGAAGGTTTTTTGTATCCTGTAAATGTATGTGTTTGACAAAAAAAATTTATATCGGAAAGGACATTTGTATGAGGATATATTGAAACCTGGAACGAAATAGGTGAAATATAAAATGTATAGTTTGGCCAAAACCGGTAAACTTATGGGAGCAACATTTGAATTTGGGCTATATTTAAATCTGAACCGATCTTACCCACTTTCACCATAGTTTTGTTTAGTCATATTATAAGATGTTGTGCGAAATTTAAATAAAATCGAGCACAATATGTGGCTTTTAAAGCGGCAAAAGTCAAATCGGGAGCGACATTTGTATGGGGGCTATATCTAAATCTGAACCGATCTAGCCCGCTTTAGCCACAGGTGTTTCTAGTTAGATTATAAGATGTTCTGCCAAATTTAAAGAAAATCGATTAGAATATGTGGCATTTAAAGCGGAAAAAGTCAAATTGGGAACGACATTTGTATGGGGGCTATTTCTAAATCTGAACCGATTTGACCTATTTTCACCATAGATGTTCTTAGTTTAAATATAAGATGTTTTGTCAAATCTGAAGACAATCTGATACAATATGTGGTTTCTAGAGCGGAAAAAGTCAAATCGGGAGCGAAATTTGTGTGGGAGCTATATATAAATCTGAACCGATCTAACACGTTTTTACCACAGGTGTTTCTAGTTACAATATAAGATGTTTTGCTAATTTTGAAGAAAATCTGTTAAAATATGTGGTATCTAGAGTGAAAACAGTCAAATCGGGAGCGAGATTTGTATGGGAGCTATATATAAATCTGAACCGATCTGACCGATATTCACAATGGGTGTTTCTAGTGGAAATATAAGATGTTTTACTAAATCTGAAGACAATCTGATACATTATGTGGTCTCTAGAGCGGAAAAAGTCAAATCGGGAAAGAAATTTGTATGGGAGCTATATAAAAATCTGAACCGATCTAACACATTTTTACCACAGGTGTTTCTAGTTACAATATAAGATGTTTTGCCAATTTTAAAGAAAATCTGTTGTAATATGTGGTATCTAGAGTGAAAAGAGTCAAATCGGGAGTGAAATTCGTATGGGGGCTATCTCTAAATCTGGACCGATTTTCTTCAAATTAAATAGCGTTCGTCCTTATCCCGAAAAACATCGTTGTGCAAAGTTTCATTTGGTTCTGTCTACAATTGCGACCTGTATCGTGATTACAAGAATAGATGGACGGACAGACAGACAGACAGACAGACAGACAGACAGACAGACAGACAGACAGACAGACAGACAGACAGACAGACAGACAGACAGACAGACAGACAGACAGACAGACAGACAGACAGACAGACAGACGGACGGACATTGCTAAATCGACTCAGAAAGTGATTCTAAGACGATCGGTATAATTAACAATGGGTCTATCTCGTTTCCTTTTGGGTGTTACAAACAAATGCACAAAGACATAATACTCTCGTGGAGTGTATAAAAACGCCATCCAAGAAATGAAACCATACTAATGGATACGACTATGAAAGAATGAGACTGGAAGCAAAAAAAAGATTGCAACGAAATGCTGGAAAAAAAGGAAGCTACACACACAGACTCCCCCACTCACACAAAGGACTAACAAGGAAGAAATCAAATATACGAGAGAAGGAAAGTAAGTCAACGATAATAGTGCGTTCAAAGTCCCCGCACACACACAAACTCATCCAACGCGGGACGCAAAGGAACAGAGAGAACCAAATAAACGTCGTCATGCATACATTTCAGTGACAGGACATGATTAATGGTTGTCATTGCCAAACAAAACATAAAAAATTGTTTTTCTTTTGATACCAACACTCTGATATACAACATACGCGCGCTGCGCTCATGCACACGGACGTACACACATACATACGTACGTACGTATGTATGTGTATGCCCAGGAAAATTGTTATCGGATAAAATGCAATGTTACTTTGTTTTCCTATTTATTTAAAATTGTTGCTACCATCACACCATTGCCCTGCTTAGACAGTGTTGCGAAATCGATCTATTAGAAATGTGATAGAGAAATTTGCTGTCGCTCAGTAATGAAATAAAGTATTAATTCGAAATAATTCGAGTATTCGTTAGTTGGGCCTTAATTGGCCTTATCTGTGGTTCTCAATGAAATCTCTACATAAAACCTGAAAGTGAAGTTTGTCCTCACCGAATCCTATGAATTTATTTGTAGAGTAGACATGGACATGAACACTACTGCCTCCACGACCAGATAACTTCCAGACTCTTCAAATATATAGAGTGGGCCATATACAATTTTAAATTAGAATGGGCTATAAAAAAGTACTGATTATTTTTTCAAATTTCTGGTCGAACTTTGTCAATTAATAAAGGATTCATATGACTACCACGACTGGCTCGGCAGTACCTCTTCCGATCAAGCCAATTTTTCAGTACCAATGATTCAGACCCAAATCCACACCAAACAGTGACTCGTTGTGGATGCATTGGCTTTTCAATAGTCACGCGTGGGTTCTCTGAACCCTATATGTGGCAATTTTGCTTATAGCCACCGAGATGAAAATGAGCTTCATGAAGGCTGAATTGAAGGGCGATATCTTCTCGGAAAATTTTCCACGTAAATTTCTTACAGTTTGCTCACAAGACTCACTACTTTGGAAATAAGTTTTTAACATTTCCCAATTTTTTCGAGCATATAACGTCCCATTTTGCAATTGTCAAACATAAGTCTGAAAATGAAAATTAATGTTATTCTAACTTTTAAAGTCAAAGTAATCGTTAGTTCAAAATTAAATGTTAAATGGCCCCACCCTATATATCCATTCCTTCCCTTTGAAATTGAAATCAGTAATTTCATGTGAAGCATTCACACTAGGGTTTGGGGTCCGGGAATTCCCGAATCGTTTTTCCCGGTAATTCCCGGAAAAATTTGGACGGGAATTCTCGGGAATTTTTTTTCAATTTCCCGGGAATACTGGAAATATTAAAAAAATAATTTATTTATTTTATAATTTATTATATTGATCAACATAATGATCAATAATTTAATGTTACTATATAAATTGGAATCTTTATATGTATTTCAAATTCATATATGTATTTACATTACTGGCAATAATGAGTATTTGTTGAGTAATTGTTTATATTATATTACTACAAACAAACTTTTTATTATTTATGCGAAACCCAGATAGAGGAATAAAAACTTTTTGTGAGGCTATTTGCAGGATCTTTATTGTGAAATAAAAATATCATGCCGACAATACCATGGATTACATAATGTAAATTTTCTTGTTTTGCTAGAAGAATCGAGGTGAACATATTCTTCAAGAACAATTTACTTTACATATGTAGCCTGAAAGAAATGGCCTAAAAATAGGAACACAATAAAAATTGTTCGCCTGGAAACTTTCAAGAGAAATCTAATAGGAATATAAATATATGCTACGGTGTATTTCAATGGCCATTTGTAAGAATTAATGACTGGACTATTTCAATATTTTTATTTTTTCTGAATTTATTAAATTAATATTAATTTTTATGTTTCTATTGTTTTTACAGTTTAGAACATTCCCCCTGTTTCTATAAAATATTTTTGTCTCCAGACGAATGAATATTCTAAATTAAATGTGTCATAACATTCTCCGTCATATGAGTTATTTGTTTCCTTAATCGTTTTGAATTTTGAATCTAGTGAAGTGAAGTGTCAGTCACTTCTACCTGCGATGTAAATGTCCAATTCTGACGATTAGTCTACACCTTTTCAAGTTTATAATGAGAAAATGTAATTTATAATCAGAATATGTAAGTTCATGATGAGAAATGTAAATTCATAATAGGAGCATGATAATTCACAATCAGCACTGTAAATTCGTAATGTGAAATGTAAATTCATATTGAGAAATATAAATTCATAATAAGAACATACAAATTGATAATGAGATATATAAATACAAAATGAGAAAATCCAAATTGATAATGAGAAAATATAAATTCTTATTTAGGAATATATATTCATAATCGGGAACTGTAAAATTTCTAATCGAAGCTATGTATGTACGTTTTTCTATGGATATTTTCGTAGAAACACATTTTTTTATCAATATTCTCATTATAAATTTAGATTTCTCAATATGATTTTATATCTTCTCATTATGAATTCATATTTTCCGAATATGAAAACGTATTTTCTGATTATGAATTTGGATTTTCTGATTACAAACTTGTATATTTCATTATGAAATGGTATGTTCCTATTATGAATTAATTGTTCTCAATATAAATTAACACTTCTCATTATAAATTTACATTACCCATTATGAATTTATATGTTCCTAATATGAATTTACATTTCTCAATATAAATTTGTATGTTCCGAATATAATCTTGAAAAGGTATAGAGTAAAATATTTGTAAAATGAAAAATTATTTGTAAAATATTTTGACAATAACATTCGTTTTTAATTTGTAATATGACAGTATTGAAAAAACACACCATTTATTATTTTAAACCATATTGGACATACCTATAAATAAATTACTTTTTCCCGGGAATTCCCGGGATTCCCGGGAATGAAATTTTTCATTCCCGTTTTCCCGGGAAATGAAAAAAGTCCGGGAAACCCCAAACTCTAGATCACACACAAATTTTGTTTCTGCTCTCCGATTTTGATGAAGTTTTCCAAATATGTATTTTTCCAAACATGTATTGTAAACACGAGGGATGATCGAAAATAAGGTAATAATGTCATAAGGTACATTAAAAAAATTTTTAACATTTTTTATGGCATGATATACGAATTTCCGTGAAATCGGGAAGGATTTTTGTATGAGTCCTTATGATTAGGATTCATACAAATATATATGTGTGTGACAAAATATTAAACAGACCCGTTTTCACCATGTATGTTTATAGATGAAGTATAATATGTAAAGTTTGGCCAAATTCGGTTAAACATTTGGGAGCAAACATTTGTATTGGGCTACATCTAAATCTCAACCCATCCTACCCACTTTCGCCGTAGATATTGCTACCTGGATTATAATATGTTATGCCAAATTTGAGGAAAATCTGGTAAACTATGTGGTATCTAGATCGAAAAAAGTCATATCGGGAGCATCATTTGTACGGGTGCTATATCTAAACCTGAACCGATCTTACCCGTGTGTTTTTAGTTGGATTATAAGATGTGGGGCCAAATTTAGAGAAAATCGGGTACAATACGTATTTTCAAGAGTGGAAAAAGTCAAATCGGAAGCGACAATTGTTTGGGGACTAAATCTAAATATGAACCGATTTGCTTCAAATTAAATAGTGTTCGTCCTTGATTCAGGAAACTTACTTGTGCCAGTTTTTGTTAAGCTCGGGCAATATTTGCGAACTGTAGTATGATTTTAACAATAGATGGCCTGACGGACATGTGTGTGAAGTTAAATACGTATTTAATTAGCCAAAATACAAACCACTTGTAATAGATTAGGTAAAATGGAATTTGGGTATTTTCGGAAAAAACACATTTTTTCGAAAACTAGAAGGAATAGGACGATGTAAAATTGGAATAATTCGAATAAAACCGGAATTTTAGTAAAAAAAAACAAGTAAAAACGGCGATAAGATCATAATGATATCAATAATGATATCAATAGCCTTGAACTGACCGGAAAATTGTTTATGTATGCCGACGATTTATGCATATTTTATCCATACAAACAGAATTTAGTTCTTAAAACTTTTGTTGAACGGGACGCAGCTTTAATTTCAGAATATGCCAGATTAAATCAATTGATATTAAATGCAACGAAAACTAAATTTATAAGGTTTAGACCACAATCACATCAAGGCGAAACTCCATGCCAGATTTTTGTGGATGGTAGAGAGGTCGCTGATGTATCTAGTATAAAATACCTGGGGATTCATTTACAGAAAAATCTAAGCTGGAAAGTACATATTGAACAACTTAGATTAAAAATTGCACCAGTTGTTGGTATTTTATATAAGCTAAAAAATAAGCTAAACCTAGAATCCAAATATATTATTTTTCAAACGCTTGTTCAAAGCCACGTTAATTATTTGGCACTCATATATGGATATAAAAAGAACCTAGGGTGATTTTTTAAGAGCTTGATAACTTTTTTTTAAAAAAAAACGCATAAAATTTGCAAAATCTCATCGGTTCTTTATTTGAAACGTTAGATTGGTCCATGACATTTACTTTTTGAAGATAATTTCATTTAAATGTTGACCGCGGCTGCGTCTTAGGTGGTCCATCCGCTTAGTCCAATTTTGGCATTTCCACGTTTTTGAGTAACAGAGACCCAATTGGTGCGAACGGCGACGAATCGAAAATTGGTGGTCATCATTAACACTGGCCGATACAGCTGCGATATTTTCTTCAGTTCGCACTCTACGTAAGCGTGTTGGTGGTTTAATGTCCAACAATGTAAATTTGGTGCGAAATTTAGTCACAATAGCCCGAATAGCCGCTTCAGTGGGTCGATTAAACTGACCATAAAATGGAAGCGCGCAATGAACTTTCTTAACAGAGCACGCATTTTGATAATAAAATTCAATAATTTGCAAGCGTTGCTCGTTAGTAAGTCTATTCATGATGAAATGTCAAAGCATACTGAGCATCTTTCTCTTTGACACCATGTCTGAAATCCCACGTGATCTGTCAAATACTAATGCATGAAAATCCTAACCTCAAAAAATCACTCTTTATATTGCAAGGTGTAGATTAGAAGTCACTAAGCAAAGAATTGAACACATGGGTATCGTTGAATACAATAACTTGCCGCAAATATTGAAAGATTCTCAAACTGTTTCTGTTTTTAAAAACCGTTCTCCTTTATCTTTATCAGAACATTGAAATGCTTCTTATATTATATGAGTTTTTTTTTTAATTTGAATGTATTATATTATATTTTGTAAATATTATTCTTGAATTTGTGTTGCCAGATAGCCTCAATAATGCCCTAGAGGCGCTGAGGCACTTTTTATCAATTGTAATTTATGAAATTAAATAAAAATAATAAAAAAAATATATATATATATATTTCCAAAATGAAAGTACAATTATTAAAGGTACCTTCGACAAAAATTTTAATTTTAGTAAAAAATTGAAAAATAATTTATCGGTATTTTTTGCCTTGATTTTACGACTCAGAATGCAAACAGAACATTTTTATACCCTCCACCTCCAGGATGGGGGTATATTCACTTTGTCATTCCGTTTGTAACACCTTGAAATAACGGCTGCACCTAGAATAATGTAATTCGGTGTATATATTCTTCTGGTTGCGTAGACACATAAAATAAAAGAATTTTTCGAAATTCGTACTTTTAGGGTGTAAAATGGAAAAAGGGGATAAGAATAGTACCAACCAAATGACAGCAGCTATAATCATGTAATAATATAATTAATAATAATTGGAGTATACATTTCTCTGACTGCGTAGACACGAAAAATAAAACGTTTTTTCCAAATTCGTACTTTCAAGGGATAAAATGGCTACAGGGGATAAAAATAGTACCAACTAAACTAATACAGCTAGAATGATGAAATTCAGTGTGTACATCCCTCTAATTGTGCAGATACGTAAAATAAAGAGATTTTAGATAGTCGTACTCTTGAGGGGGCAAAATAGGAAAAGTCGGATAAAAATGGTACCAACAAAATGGCCGCTGATAGAATCATGGAATTCGGTGTATGCATTCCTCTGACTGCATAGCGTCGTAAAAAATATTTTTTCCAAATTCGTACTTTATTTTGTTTCTTTTACGGCAAAAAATGGTAGAATCATGAAGTTGTCTTATACTGCGTGCGTGAGAGATAAGGTATATTAAAATTTATACTTTTGAAATTAAAATAGGATGGAAATACAACCAACTAGACGACTGTAGCTGAAAATACGCTCTCTATCCCCCAATATTTAGGGTATATATGATAGCTCCCTTATATTTACTTTATGAATTGAAGTATTATTTCCATTATATATACATAGTATACAAATATTGGTAGCCTTGGCTTATTAATTAAATTTCTTATTTTCATATAGTTAAAATTTGTTGCGGACATTCATCTTGTAGCTTGGAAACACCACAAATAAAATAAAAGTTTTAGCGGGCGAAATGGGACATAAAGGGATAAAATATGGTACCAATCATACGACAACAGCTAGAATCATGAAATTCGGTGTGTACATCCCTCTAATTGCATAGACACGTAAAATAGAGGGATTTTTCGAAATTCGTACTTTTAAGGGATATAATTAAAAAGAGGGATAAAAATGGGACCTACCAAACCGCTGAAATTCGGTGTATACATTCTGACTATGAAGACTCGAAAAAGGGTTTTTTCGAAATTTTTACATTTGGGCGGAGAATGGCGCGAATGGGGATATCTTTAAAATTTATACTTTTCTTATCACTTTGTCTGTATCTGAAAATGCTTCTTTCTAATGGCGACTGACAATCGCCTAATATTTAGTCATGTTCACTTTCACAATTTCATCATTTTATTTATATATAGTAGTCGATTTTAAACAGTGCGCATAAGTATACATTATAGTTTGAAATAGTAAACAAATATAGTAATGTGCATACAAATATCACAATTTTCGTAATATGGTACTGTACTTCTATGTAAAGTCGACATCCTTTAATCTGCTGGTAATACTGTGGAATGCACTCCGTGGTGGAGGGTATATAAGATTCGGCCCGGCCGAACTTAACGCATTCTTACTTGTTATTTTGTTGTTCTTTCGATTTCGATTCCCGAACACTGTCCCAGCCATTACTTTAACACCAAGTGCCAGTACTAACAATATCAGTGGCAGAGTAGCTGGAGAGTAGTGTTTGATAATGATGATGGCAATGGCGATGGTGGCAAACAACACGAATGAGTAATAGCAGGCAGCAAGTGGCACGACGGTGGTGATGAACTTTCCATTCAGACTTTGGTTCGATAATGAAATTACTATGAATATTTTAAAAATGGCAAAGGAATGGATGAGGAAAAAAATGAACAAACAAACATTAGTGCGGAAGGGGGGTGGTGTAATAAGGCAGGGTAAGATTTAAAACTGTCTGAGAGAAAGCCTTTCTTCGCTTACTTAGACACCAAAATGGGGGACATTTTGAAATACCCCCTTGCAAATATCAATCGTCATTTGATGACGTTTAGAAAGCCCCGTCTAAAGATTATTTGGTTAGCCGGTCGTAGGTTAAGCCTCTCCACACTCCTGACTAAACTATAGACAATGGTTATGAATAACTTTATTTAGGTACCTTTAATTTTGTAAAAAATTTTGTAAATTTTGAAGTTTTTACTTTCGGAATGAATCTGAAGTCTAATAAAGATCTAGATTTGTTCATGATCAGCCATTAACTTTTGCTGTGAAATTTGTTTGGATATGCAAGAAAAGCCTTCGTGTAAGTATATTCGGCATGAACCAGAAGTCGGCATTTTAGAATTCAAACTTAAATAAATATGAATAGCGACTATTAAATATATAAATAAAATAAAGTTTGGGTTGAATATATTCTCATCTTCCTTTATCTAATGATTCAATGAGGTGAGCTGAGTATTTCGGCGTCATTTTAAAATCATTGTGTAACAACACGTAAGGGTGTGATTTTTTTAGCTAATGGACCAATATAACAAGACCATAACATCATAGTTATATAAATTAATTTATATTTTTAATATAAAAGTTTCTGTTGGTAGATATTACCTAAAATATTGTTTTGAATGTGACAGATTTAGTAAAAAATAGTTTTTTTTTTCAAAATTTAATGGTTGTTTAATAGTTGCATTAGTAACAATTTTTTCACAATTTCCAATGATCGGCATAGGGGTGCCGGGTGCTGGCGTAATAATGGTTCCAATAGTCGGCATTAGTATATTTAGAGAAATTTAGGGCCTACCGAGTATAGGAAAATACAAGGTGGCGCAAAAGTAATCTTCCTATCAGAAAATGCTATAAATTTTGCGATTGGTCCCTAATGTCAGTTCTGTTTTGACATTTGTGTAGTAAACACATGCGAAATACACGTTAATAAACAATGCTACGCTACACTGCTCCAGAACGCGGAATATTGGTGACTATTTATTTGACCAATAATCGGTCGGTGACTTTGGCACAACGTGAATTTCGTCGCAGATTTCCTAGCCGTCCAACGCCTACTGGTGAAACACTGCGACGTTTAGCCGCTCGCCTCGACGAGACTGGCACAACACGAGATGCTGCCAGGCGTGGCAGACCCCGGAGTAGCCGTTCTGCAGAGAATATTGCTGCTGTAGCCGAGGATGTCATGGAAGCGCCGTCGACATCGACCAGACGACGTGCCACGGAAATGGGTATCAGTCGACGGTCTTTACAGCGAATTTTGGTACAAGATTTGAAGATGTTTCCGTACAAAGTCCAGACGGTGCATCAGCTGTTAGCTGCTGAACGCCAATCGCGTCTAACATACGCTCAAGCCATCCTTAATCACCAACAACAGGAAGATTTTTCATCAAAATAATCATGAGTGATGAGGCCCATTTCCATCTTAGCAAAATTTACGCTTCTGGGGCTCTGAAAATCCGCGTGTAACCCACGAAGAGCCATTACACCCGCTCAATGTCACTGTATGGTGTGCTGTTTTCGCTGAGTAGTCATCGGACCTTTTTTCTTCGAAGACGTCGCGGGCCAAACGGTTACTGTGAATGGTGAGCGCTACAGAGCAATGATCAACGAGTTCTTTTTGCCGCAACTTCATGAATTGGGATTGGAAAACATGTGGTTCCAACAGGACGGTGCAACGGCACACACTGCACGTGCCACAACCGATATGCTGAAGGATGCATTTCCCTGGCGCCTAATCTCCCGTTTTGGCGATTTGCACTGGCCAGCAAGATCGCCTGATTTGACCGCTCCAGACTTCTTTTTGTGGGGCTTTTTGAAGTCGCGGTTTTATGTCAACAATCCTCAGACTCTTGCAGCTATTAAAGACAATATCCGTCAAGAATGTGAGGACCTATCGCCGGAAGTTTTGGCCAAAGTAATGGAAAATGCCATAAAAAGGGCTCAAATGACAATCAACTGTAGCGACGGCCATTTACATGACTTCATATTCTCGATTTGATGTAAAAAAATAAAAGACCAAATAAAAATAATCCACAAGAAGAATCAAAGTTTTTCATTTTCCATATTCGTCCATATTCCATGCGAATGTAACCTCTATAAAAACATTGCTAAATATCAAATTTCACAGTGATTTGTGTGGGAGGTACTGGAAGGGGTGTGGCAAAACCCTCCATATTTGGTACACTTAAAGTGATTATAAATACTTTATCAAATACCAAAATATAGTTGATTCTGGAAATCCGTGTGGGATTCTGGGAATCCGTGTTACATTAGTTTTAATTTGACATAGGGTCATTTGTGTGGGAGGTACCAGAAGGGACGTGGTAATTTCGTCCATCTTCGAACTTAAATTAAGTTCGAAAAAAATATTACCATGTGCAAAGTTTGAATCTATTCCTTAACTCCTTTCGAGCGTTACCGTGTGTTGTCACTTCTTTTAGCTGTAATAGTTTAGTTGAAACCATTTTTATCAGTAAGTACATATTTAGCCATTATTATAAATATTTATTGTCAAATATTACTTTATTCTTTTAGATAAACGTCCAATATAATAAATAAATGAGTCTTACATCAATATTTGTTGTATCTTCGTACTTTAAGAGACGTCAATATTTGACTGTTCCAGTAATCGAACAGTGGCCGATAGAGTAAACTCAGCCCAATATGCATTGTATACAGGTTCTATTTCTCTCGCGTTATTATCTTCTTTTGCTTTACCAAAAGGTAATAGTACATGACACACGTTAATTTTAATAATCGTTGTTTTGATTCTTTTTCATTGGAGAATTAGATCCAAAATTCGATATGGTGAATATGATTGTTTGTAATCGTTGGCAAGACAAAGTAGAGGTGACCCTGCTATCAAATTTCACCGGAGTGTACTCCCTAAAATTAACTACACGAAGACAGCAACGACGAGAAAGTCAGCTTACTCAAGTCCTAGTTCATGAACCCAACATAATTCGAAACTATAATTGTTTTATGGGCGGGCTAAACCTTCACGACAATGCCGTGTCAAATTACCGTATTTCTATTCGTTCAAAGAAGTGGTGGTGGCCACTTTGGTTAGGCATTTTAGAATCATCCATTGTAAATGCTTGGAAGCTAAAATACCTTGTAAATAAGAAGCTCGGTGGACCTAAAATTTCGCAGTTGACATTTCGGGTGGACTTGGCAACGAGTTTGTTACTGACACCAGATGAACCAGCGGATGTTGATATGGTTTCTGAATCTGATTATGATTGTACGGCCACAGATAAATTGTTTCTGGTTCGTCCGCTTTCTCGTTTATACGGTCATCACAAAATTATTAGTCATTCAGAAAAAAGCAAGGCGATATAAAGTTTTCCATTAACCCACCCAAAGAATGTGTTCTAAGTGTCAAGTTCATTTGCACTTGGATGTATGTTTTGCCACGCACCACAAACATGAACAGGAATAAATAAAATTTGAAATAAATTAATAATTTTAGTTTTTTCGTTTGCATTTTTTTGGTCTGTAATCAATATTTGATTTGAACTGGGATATTGTCCTGGCTCAAGACCATTTTGCTTCTATATTTAATAGAATGCAAATTTATTTACAAATGGCATGGTGACATTTATTACTTGGCTGCAGACTACCACGATCATGATTTCGACCATGTCAAAAGTCTTTTCAAGTGGCTTCGCAGCGACTTTTCAACATCAAACCCGGCCTCTATAAGGAGATGATTCTCACAAAATTTAATATCAGTAACAACAATAAGAAATCATGATGTAGTTTTATTTAGGACAGTGATAATTTCCAAGAATACTCATGTAGCACCGGTGTATCTATCTACGATCAGTCATTGTTCGACTAGTCGAACAGTCTCGCCTGCCGAAACTATAACAGGTAGATAATTTTTGACCACGGATTCGAGTTTTCTGGGTCATATTTACCCTAGAAAAGTATCCTTTAACCGTTGTGTCGACAATTTTTGCAACCCGGCCGAAAATAGGTTAAAAATAAACATTTCCATTTATAATGCGAGAGTACTTTGTCAGAGGAATCTACATACCGAATTTCACGACTATAGGTGGGTGCGATACTTAAATTTGTACCTTTTTTATCCCTGTTTGTCTAGTCCCCCTTAAAAGTACAAATTTCGAAAAATTTATTCTTGTCGCGTGTCTCCATGAAAGGCATTTCCATGTTTCTAGCTACAGTTGTTTAGATAGGAGGCAGGTTCTATTTTTATCCCTTTTTGCCCCATTTTTCGTCCTAAAAGTACGAATTTTGAAAAACCCTTTCATAGTCGCGCCTCCTTCATATCTGGGAACTATCCTTCAATATTCATTTATTTAATCAAAACAAAAAGAATTTCTGTATATTCGGCCTTTGCAAAAGATTTCTGACCTTTCTTAACCAACTTCTCACACCGCCCTCCTAATATCAGGCCACCACCATCATCTCATTTCTATTAACTAAGAGCTTGATGAGTTCGTTTTTTGTGCGGATATTGATATCGCGTTTTTCATTTTTCTTCTTCTGCTCGTATTCATTACAGTGCGTGTTGTTGTTTTTGCTGTTGTTGCTGCTGCTGCATTGGTGACAAGGAATTCCCAAGCAATTTCGCAATTGCGTAACCTCTCCCATTTCCATGTTTTCACTTCAATTGCGGGACATACAACAAACGCGGCAGGATACAAAACAGCGGCATACAAAAGGATGGTAGGGCGGGCAGACAGGCGGACGGACGGACAAACGAAGAGACAGACACTGACACTGTTTCCGTGAGGGATACTAAAACGATATTGATGGCGATGATACGGCTGTGGCGGAGGATGTTTGTGCCTCATGTTGTTGTTGTTGTTACTGTAGCTGTTGCTATTGTTGCTGCTTATGTGGTGTTAATAGTGTCTCGGTTGTTGCAATCATCCTGGAGATCGAACAGAGGTCTCGCGTTAAAATAAAAATTTAATTTATTATAGCTCGCCTCAGCACACTGAGCATTTGCAAAATAGAAAAAGAACAAGAGGGAGAAGGCGAAGGAAAAAAGCGAAAGCATTGCTAATCGAATTGCGTTTTAATCAATTGAATTGAAAATTAGAAATAATGATGAGAATGGGATTTGGAGGGAGGAGAACATTTTCAAATGAATTGAAATCCACGCATTCACGACACCAAAGGGATGGGTTGGGTGATGAATGGCTGTGGAAATCGACAAAACATCACTGAATGCCGAAGCGCACTGTGAACGAACGAATATTGGTGCATAACTAATGAGGAGTAGTAGAAAGAAGCAAGTGGTATGGTATGGGCTGGAGGGTGTATCAGGTCAGTGCAGAAATTCATTAACGTGCAGCCACGGAGGAAGATAGAGGTAGTTTTTGATTAGTTTTTCTTTTCCCAGTAAAGCGGGAGGTATTTTTAACTTTCTTAAGATTTTTCGAGAATTTCCCGGTATTTGAAAAACTTGTACACTGTGCGACACTAATTTTGGGTCATGAAAATCTATATAAATTTAATAAAGTAGACACAAAACATAGAAAATATGGTAAAAATGGTTAAAAACCATTTTAATAAAAAATTCCCAAATTTTGAACACATTTTCGCCACTTTGGGAATTCTGGTACTTTTTGGACAAATGGAAAATAATCACTCAATCAATTAATAATTACTAACTCATTTTTAAAAACAATGCGGCGTTTTACTTCTTACTAAATGTGTTATTTAAATAAATTTATGAGTGGTAAGGTTACCAAGCAAAACAATGTGGAAAAACGCTGCCAAAGTAGCACAGTTCTATTCAACAGTTGTTTGTAAGTATTCTGCTAGCCTACGATATTGGTACCCAATGAAAGGGGAAGCTATGAAGATGAACAAAAAAGACCTTTAAAATTTTAACCCTCCATTTATTATTTATTTGTGGGCCTTACTGAAGATGCACAATTTATTTCATTCTCTGTTTATTTGTTAATTTTTAAAAGCTACTTTATCTATATTATATAATATATTATTATTTATATATTATAATATATTATTATTAATTAATAACATGTACTCAGTATTGTTAAGATGGATTAAATTTGTTCGTGACCAGCGATAAGTTTTGTCCAGTGCAGAATGCAGAATTTTTCCTTAGGTTCTCCGATTTTAATGAAATTTTGCAGATTTGTACTTCGATTGAAATTGATCGTAAATTAGGAATGTCGCAATTATAGCCCGATCTTAAAAAATTTGGCACAAGTAAGTTTTGAGGATCAATGACGAACGCTATTTAATTTGAAGCAAATCGGTTCAAATTTAGATATAGCCCCCATACAAATGTCGCACAGTAGCGCCCGTAGAGCAAACGAGGTTGCAAAAATCAAAATTTTCATGAGCGCCGACGAAGTTTTGAATAAACCCATTTTTTTTTTCAACGATTTCAAATCTGCCACTCTTAATAATATCACATTTTTAGTTTAGAAGATATAGCCGTTCAAAGTTGACCGACTTTCGGTTTTCAAAAAAAAAAAACACACAATTTTTAGTGAATTTGTTGCGATTTCAGGTGTAATATCACGAAAAATAGGTAACGAATCGCCTTATTTTTTGTTTGTATTGATTGATGTATTTATTAAATGTATAATGATAAAAAATGAACTGTTTGCTTTGTGTTTCTCCTGGTAAATCACTATTTAAAAACTATCCGTTTTTCACTATTTTTCAACTTTGACGGAAAATAAAAAAATATATATTTTTCTATATTTGCCATATTTGCAAAACCTGTTTATTGATTATTTCTTTACATAATTCAAAAATTTTAGCTGCCCGTACGTGCCCGTTTGGCTTCTAGAGGTAAAAAAGGTTAAAAAAACATGGTTGCAGAAATTGTATGGCGTCCATCCCTTATATGTTTTGACTGACAGTAGTTTGATCTAATTGTTTGAAAAAAATACTCATTGAAATTAGCAGGTACGTACCTCACTTAAACAATACTTTGGCGTACAAATGGTCAAGAACAATATTGACTTATGGTCCCTACAGGTAGGCACAAATCTTATTTGGACACGTACATAATATCAAAATTGCATTATTCAGCCTAAATCCATATGTATGCAGGGAACAGGTAAATTTTTCGGCATGGTAGCATAAGCCTATATATTGCAAAATAAGGATAATGCCTAGATTACTCTACGACTGAAAGTTGGCGCAACAATTACTGAAACCAGGCAGTAACTAGAATCACTGGAATTGACAATCAAATCGTGAAAAGATTGGGAACGATCTTAGATGTTTTAAACTGCAAAGAAAATGTCAATTCTACAAAATATGGAGAATATGCGTCGAAAACTGCATCTCTTTTAGCAGAAATGTATCCACAGAAGAAGTTGACCCCGACCGTCCATAAAATATTGGCGCATGGCAAAGATATAATTGAGTACCAGTCTTTGCCAATTGGAGAGCTTTCTGAAGAAGCACAGGAGCAGAACACATTCAAAGCATCAAGGGTAAGGCAAAATGAGGACCTCTTCAACATGTTGGCAGCATCTTCCGATCCACTTATTTCTTCCCTGCGGCATGTGAAGTCAAGAATAGAGTTAGAAAATAATTATAGTTTAGAAATGGTTAGTCTTTTAGATATACCTTCTCTTACGAACTGTGATGAATTTAAAAAATAAATTAAAAAAAAATAATTTTTTTTTAATTTGTTGGGTAATAATTTAAAACATAAAACCCTAAAGAAAAAAAATAAAAACAATCTAAAAATGTAAAAATAATTTTTTTTAGTTACCATAAAATTGATTTTTCTACTAATTTTAACTTTGATAACCCATAATTAGGCCCCTACAGAGCATAGCACCCTTTCCAAACGCTCATAGGCTGAACAGTTATCTATCATATGCTGTTTAAACTGTTCAATTATCTTATTCGGTTCAAAAGATATGATTTTTGCAACGAAAAAACTCAAATGGCGCCACTGTGTGTCGCTCCCAATTTGACTTTTTCCGTTCTAGAAACCACATATTTCACTCGATTTGCTTCAAATTTGGCACAGTATCCTATAATTAAAGTGGAAATAGCTATGGTGAAAATCGGTCAGATCGATTCAGATTTAGATATAGCCCCAATACAAATGTCGCTCCCGAGTTGACTTTTTCCGCTGTAGAAACAACATATTTCACTCGATTTGCTTCAAATTTGGCACAGTATCCTATAATTAAAGTGGAAATAGCTATGGTGAAAATCGGTCAGATCGATTCAGATTTAGATATAGCCCCCATACAAACGTATTTTACTCGATTTTCTTTAAATTTGGCACAGCATGGGTAAAATCGGATCACATTTAGATATAAATTTTTTATATACAGGGTGGCTGATGAATGCTGCTACCATGCTACTTAATGCTGTTGTTAAAGTACTTTTTCTTTGCAGAACTGCATCGAAAGTGAATCCCTTTCAAAACTATGTGGTTTCAACAGGATGATGCGACTTTGTCACATAGCCAGGTCCTGCTATGAGAGAGAATTGCTGCGAAAGTTCCCTAAGAAGCTGATTTCTAGAAACTCGACATTTAGTTGGCCCCAAAGTCTCGTGACCTCACTGATCTATATTTTTCTTGTGGGGTTATTTCATCTGGAAGTTCAAAAAACAAATCAAAACAAAATGGATGATTTAAAGCAATGCATTCGAACAACAATTGAGACAATTCTTACAGCAACTCTGCCGGAAGTAATGAATAATGAACTTTGCACATACGCCACCGACTATCGTCATGTCATTTAAATTCTATTATTTTTAAAACCCGTTAAAAAGGTTTAATAAAAATGTATCGGTTGTTAAATGAACAAAGGAAAAGTAATATACATGAATTAAACAATAAGTTATTTTAGTTTCTTAATGTTTAGGGTGTTTTTTTATTGGGGTATAGAACTTTAAGTTGGCATCACTTTTTTAACTGGCGGCCATATTGTCAGCTGTCAAGTGATTAATATTTAGTTTGGTTTGCCATTTCATCATGAACAGGTTGACAAAAGAACAACGCTTGCAAATCGTGCAAATTTATTTCGAAAGTAATGGTTCAGTTCGCGAAGTTCACCGCAAGCTCCGTCCATTTTATGGTCGACATAATCGTCCATCAGAGCAATTAATTCGGTTAACCGCATAATTTCGCGGAATGGACCTGTCAATTGGCCACCAAGATCGTGTGATTTGACACCATTGGATTATTTTCTTTGGGGATATGTGAAGTCGCTCGTCTACGCCAACAAACCAGAAACGTTAGGGGACTTGGAAGCCAACATTCGTGGCGTTATTGCCAACATACGGCCCCATATGCTGGCTATATTCGAGCCAGCCGCGGCGGCCACATGGCCGAAATCATATTTAAACATTAATGGCATAAAATTATCCTTCCAATAAAGCCAAATTGATGGACATTAAAACGATTTTCTTGTGTTTTATTTCAATTCGAAGTTCTATACCTCAATAAAAAACACCCTTTAGTATCATTCATCAGCCACCCTGTATATACAAATCTTGATCCCAAATATTTAACCGATTTTGGCCAAACTTTATATATTATATTTCATCTATAAACATACATAGTGAATGCAGGTCACCTCGTTCCATGTTTCAATATACCCCCATGCAGATGTCCTTTCCGATTTAAAATTTTTTGTCAAATACATACACTTACAGGATACAAAAATCCTTCCCGATTTCACTTTTTTACAGAATTGAATTATAATAGTATAGCAAGTGGAGTGTATCATATAGTCGGCTCTGTCCGACTTTAGACTTTCCTTACTTGTTTTTTTTTTTAATTATATTGTTTATTGCAAGTATTTATACACAATTACATACATTAGAAGCCCCAGCGCCTTGTAGGCTTTATAGAGGCTAAAAAGGCAGCTTTCTAACAATCAACATTAATTATTTATATACGTACATTTCAAAATTAAGATAACAATTGTAAAGGGTGATTTTTTAAGAGCTTGATAACTTTTTTTTTAAAAAAAACGCATAAAATTTGCAAAATCTCATCGGTTCTTTATTTGAAACGTTAGATTGGTCCATGACATTTACTTTTTGAAGATAATTTCATTTAAATGTTGACCGCGGCTGCGTCTTAGGTGGTCCATTCGGAAAGTCCAATTTTGGGCAACTTTTTCGAGCATTTCGGCCGGAATAGCCCGAATTTCTTCGGAAATGTTGTCTTCCAAAGCTGGAATAGTTGCTGGCTTATTTCTGTAGACTTTAGACTTGACGTAGCCCCACAAAAAATAGTCTAAAGGCGTCAAATCGCATGATCTTGGTGGCCAACTTACCGGTCCATTTCTTGAGATGAATTGTTCTCCGAAGTTTTCCCTCAAAATGGCCATAGAATCGCGAGCTGTGTGGCATGTAGCGCCATCTTGTTGAAACCACATGTCAACCAAGTTCAGTTCTTCCATTTTGGGCAAAAAAAAGTTGGATATCATCTCACGGTAGCGCTCACCATTCACAGTTACGTTACGATTCGCATCATCTTTGAAGAAGTACGGTCCAATGATGCCACCAGCCCATAAACCGCACCAAACTGTGACTTTTTCTGGATGCATTGGTAGCTCTTGCAATGCTTCTGGCTGATATTCACTCCAAAATCGACAATTCTGCCTATTTACGTACCCATTGAGCCAAAAATGAGCTTCGTCGCTGAACACAATTTCTTTCTTTCTGAACTTTCTTAACAGAGCACGCATTTTGATAATAAAATTCAATGATTTGCAAGCGTTGCTCGTTAGTAAGTCTATTCATGATGAAATGTCAAAGCATACTGAGCATCTTTCTCTTTGACACCATGTCTGAAATCCCACGTGATCTGTCAAATACTAATGCATGAAAATCCTAACCTCAAAAAAATCACTCTTTAGTAATTTAGACTTGTTCACATTAGAAGTGTTTCTATATTTTGAAATAGGTAAAGTTTAAGATCTTGTTTAAAAGTCGAAATTGTTGATATATTTCTTAAATAGGCAGGCAACCGATTGTATTCAAATGGTCCAGCGTATGTAATGCGTTGCTTAGTCAATTCCAATCGGCATCTTGAGACCTGAATGTTTTCCGACTGTCTAGTATTCCGTCCAGTTTGGACTATATTTCTATTAAATGTAATTGTTCTTGCACCTATGCCTCTTAGACACTTAAACATGTACATCAAAATGTGTTGTTTATACACACCACGGACCGGCAATGTCTGTTTTGCTTTATATTTGTATAGATCAATCGATGAGTAACGCACAGGCAAATTATGTACTATCTTTAAGGCTTTGTTTTGAGCTGATTGTAAGGATTTCAATGAGTTGTGAGATGCAGATCCATATATCATAGGCAAGTATGTAAGATGCGAGTGAACAAGTGATTGATATATAATCACCTTAACGCCAGTTCTCAACTTATGTTTAAATTTATGCAGAATTCCTGCAGCTGATGATATCTTTGCATTAATGTCCTTAATATGAAGATCCCATAACAAGTTATGATTTAAATGCATGCCCAAATATTTCACGCTCTGGGACTCAGCAATTGGTGTTTCCTCCACATGAATTACCATTTCACCATCATTTGAGCTAATGTACGGCTTGAATCTTATAAATTTTGTTTTTCCGGCATTTAGAACTTTATTATTTATTAATGCGAGAAAATTCAGCCAAAATTGCAGCAATTTTTCGTATTTGTACTTATAGATAAGACATACATCATCAGCAAATAAAAACAGCCTTCCATTAAAATTTATATTTTTTAAGTCATTTATATAAATCTTAAATAACAATGGACCTAAAACGCTCCCCTGAGGGACACCATGTGCAACTGGCAACATAGAACTACTCGACGGCCCAACTTGGACGTACTGCAAACTATTTTGTAGGTGATCCTTAAATAATGCTAGGATTTCAACCGTAATTCCAATATTACTTAACTTCCTTAGCAAAATATCATGATGGGCCAAGTCCAATGCTTTGCAATGCAAAAAATGCACCAACTACCCTTATAACCATCATCAATTCCACCACAAATACTTTCCACAACGTTCACCAAAGCTTCTCCTGTACCAGCTCCTTTTGTGAATCCGTATTGACATTCATATAATATATTATTCTCATGAATGTAATTTGACAGTTGATCAAACATTAATTTTTCAAATACTTTGTCAATAGTCGACCAAATGGATATTGGTCTAAAATCAACTACATATCTGGAACAATTTTTCTTGGGTATGGGTATAACTTTATGAATCTTTAATGCATTTGGATATTTTTACGTTGCAATCATATTATTAAAAATATTTACCAGAAAATCAGCAATCTGAGATTTCCTTGTAAGTAACATTTTATGGGTAATATTATCATATCCAGGACTTTTTTCACATTCAAATTCATCTTCATCCAAAATTTCTTTAACTGGTTTATTGCAGCCTCCAAATTCTTTACTTAGAAATTTACATGTTTTTTATATCACCTGAGTACGTTCTCAAGTTATACATGTAGTTGCCCTATGCCCTCGATACCCTCACGAATTCTATCTTTGAGGTCTTGAATCGACGCTGGGCTGTTGGCGTAGACCTTATCTTTCACGTGCCCCCATAGGAAGAAGTCGCAAAGTGTTAAATCACAAGATCTCGGTGGCCAATTGAGATCACCTCTTCGAGAGATAACACGGTCCGGAATCTTTTCCTGTAAAAGAGCAATGGTTTCGTTGCTTGTGTGGCACGTAGTGCCGTCTAGTTGAAAGTAAACGTTGTCCAGATCAATACCATCCAACTCGGACATCCAATGACCCCGCCGGACCATAAACCGCACCAAACAGTCACACGATGAGGATGGAGAGGCTTCTCAACAATAACTCTTGGGTTTTCCGAGCCCCAGATGCGACAATTTTGCTTGTTGACGTAGCCACCGAGGTGGAAATGGGCCTCATCAAAGCTTCAAAAGTGACAGCTACCGAAATACCGGCTGATTCAAAATAACACCTCTTGGTGGAAAACCCTGTTTTGTAAAAATTTAAAAAAATATTATTTTAATATTTTTCTAAATTCCATGTAATTTTGTAATAAACATGGATTTTTGAAACTAACTTTTTATTAACATATAATTGTGTTAGTAAGACTCTCAACAATTATAAACGTCACTGCAGTCCAAATAAAAATATTTAATAGAAATAATGATACAAGTAATATTTTGTTATTTTAATGCGTTATCCCGTGTTTTGGGACAACATTTGATTTAATAATTTCTACATTATTTTAATAATAAATGTTGTAATTTTTAATTCAAATTTAACCATTAGAGGACCAACAATTTCAAAAAAAGTAAATGTTTTTATTTTCGACTGCAGTTACGTTTATAATTGTTGCAGAGTAAGTACCAAGAACTCAGTCATGAAACTTATGGAACGTCTTACTGACACAATTATCTGTTAATAAAAAACAAGTAAGGAAAGGCTAAAGTTGGCCGGGCCGACTATATGATACACTCCACTTTCTATCCGAATACAATTCAACTCGGTAAAAAAGTGATAACGGGAAGAATTTTTGTATGTTTCCTAATCATAGGCTAATATTACCTGGTCCAATTTGTCAAATCGGAAATATTTATATCGGTGCTATATCCAAACATGGAATATAGTGAATAACTTTCACAATAAGTTCATCCAGTTCAAATTTTGTGAAAATTCGTGCTTTATGGTGCGGAAAAAGTCTATCCGAAATTTGTATGGTGAAATTTTGGGGCGAAATTTGTATGGGAGCTATATATAAATCTGAACCGATCTGACCTATATTCACCATGGTTGTTGCCAGTTGAAATATGAGATATTTTGAAAGATTTGAAGAAGATCTGTTAAAATATGTGGTTTATAGAGTGGAAAAAGTGAAATCGGGAGTGAAATCCGATCTGACCCATTTGTGCCATGGCTGTTTATAGAACAAATATAATATATTTCGCCAAATTTGATGAGGATCTGCTAAAATATGTGGCTTCTAGAGCAGAAAAAGTCAAATCGGGAGCGAAATTTGTATGGGGGCTATATTTAAATCTGAACCGATTTAATCCATTTTCAACACAGATGTTTCTAGTAGAATTATAAGGTAATGCAAGGTAATTTGAAGCAAATCAAGTGAAATATGTGGTCTCTAGAGCGGAAAAAGTCAAATCGGGAGCGAAATTTGTATGGGAGCTATATATAAATCTGAACCGATCTAACACATTTTTACCACAGGTGTTTCTAGTTAAAATATAAGATGTTTTACAAATTTTAAAGAAAATCTGTGGTAATATGTGGTATCTAAAGTAGAAAGAGTCAAATCGGGAGTGAAATTCGTATGGGGGCTATATCTAAATCTGAACCGATTTTCTTCAACTTAAATAGCGTTCGTCGTTGTACCGAAAAACTTCGTTGTGCAAAGTTTCATTTGGTTCTGCCTACAATTACGACCTGTATCGTGATTACAAGAATAGATGGACAGACGGACGGACGGGCATCGCTAAAACGATTCAGAAAGTGATTCTAAGTCGATCGGTGTAATTAACAATAGGTCTATCTCTTTTCCTTTTAGTTGTTACAAACAAATGCACAAAGACATAATACTCTCGTGGAGTGTATAATTATTAAAAAAATATAGTGGCACTTTAAAAACAAAACAAGTAAAAGCGGCGTTAAGTTCGGCCGGGCCGAACTTTATATACCCTCCACCATGGATTGCATTCCACAGAGGTTGTAGGTTTTCGTAGAAGTGCAGTAATATTACAGGAAAAAATAATTTTTTTAATATAGGCAAACCAAAACAAATACAAATATTGAAAAAATAATTTTATAAATAAATATAATATTTTAATTATTTAAAACCATTATTTACTTCAAATCAAATATCAAATATTTATATTTTCAAAAAGCTTAAATACCATAAATATTGGTAGATAGTGGGAGCTACAGTTGGTTGTATTTTCATTCTATTTTAATTCCAAAAGTACAAAAAACCATTATCAGACGTACATAGTGCAAAATAAACTAACTTCATGATTCAACCAATTTTTGTCATAATAGAAAAGGTACAAATTTGAAAAAAAAAAAACTTTTTATTTTGCGTGTCTATGCAGGCAGAGGAATGTATACACCGAATTCCATAATTCCAGCTGCGACCATGTGGTTGGTGCCATTTTTACCCCCTTGACGTTTCTACGCAATTAGAATTTCATCATTCTAGCTGTAGTCATTTAGTTGGTACTATTTTTATCCCTCTGTACCATTGTATCCCTTGAAAGTACGAATTTCGAAAAATTCGTTTATTTTCCGATTCCTACATTGCGGTCATTTGGTTGGTACTATTTGTATCCCCTTTTTAAATTTTAACCTAAAAGTGTACGAATTTCGAAAAATTCGTCTATTTTCCGTGTCTACGCAGTCAGAGGAATGTAAAGAGTGATTTTTTTGAGGTTAGGATTTTCATGCATTAGTATTTGACAGATCACGTGGGATTTCAGACATGGTGTCAAAGAGAAAGATGCTCAGTATGCTTTGACATTTCATCATGAATAGACTTACTAACGAGCAACGCTTGCAAATCATTGAATTTTATTATCAAAATGCGTGCTCTGTTAAGAAAGTTCAGAAAGAAAGAAATTGTGTTCAGCGACGAAGCTCATTTTTGGCTCAATCGTAAATAGGCAGAATTGTCGATTTTGGAGTGAATATCAGCCAGAAGCATTGCAAGAGCTACCAATGCATCCAGAAAAAGTCACTTGGGTGCGGTTTATGGGCTGGTGGCATCATTGGACCGTACTTCTTCAAAGATGATGCGAATCGTAACGTAACTGTGAATGGTGAGCGCTACCGTGAGATGATATCCAACTTTTTTTTTGCCCAAAATGGAAGAACTGAACTTGGTTGACATGTGGTTTCAACAAGATGGCGCTACATGCCACACAGCTCGGGATTCTATGGCCATTTTGAGGGAAAACTTCGGAGAACAATTCATCTCAAGAAATGGACCGGTAAGTTGGCCACCAAGATCATGCGATTTGACGCCTTTAGACTATTTTTTGTGGGGCTACGTCAAGTCTAAAGTCTACAGAAATAAGCCAGCAACTATTCCAGCTTTGGAAGACAACATTTCCGAAGAAATTCGGGCTATTCCGGCCGAAATGCTCGAAAAAGTTGCCCAAAATTGGACTTTCCGAATGGACCACCTAAGACGCAGCCGCGGTCAACATTTAAATGAAATTATCTTCAAAAAGTAAATGTCATGGACCAATCTAACGTTTCAAATAAAGAACCGATGAGATTTTGCAAATTTTATGCGTTTTTTTTTAAAAAAAAGTTATCAAGCTCTTAAAAAATCACCCTTTATACTCAGAATTTCATGACTCTAGCTGCGGTCATTTAATTGGTACTATTTTTATCCCTTTTTTTCATTTTAACCCCAAAAAGTACGAATTTCGAAAAACCTGTTTATTTTCCGTGTGTACACAGTCAGAGGAATATATACTCCGAATTTCATGACTCTAGCTGCGGTCATTTGATTGGTACTATTTTTATCCCCTTTTTTCATATTAACCCCAAAAAGTACGAATTTTGAAAAATCCGTGTATTTTACTTATCTATGCAATCAGAGGAATGTATACACCGAATTTCATTATTCTAGGTACAGCCGTTAGGTTGGTACCATTTTTATCCCTCTTTTCCCATTTTACCCCTTAAAAGTACGAATTTTGAAAAAATACTTCTATATTATGTATCCACACAACTAGAGGAATATACACACCGAATTTCGTGTTTCTAGCTATTGTCGTTTAATGTGTACCATTTTTATCCCTTTTTCGCCCCATTTCACCCCCTACAAATAAGAATCACATTATGGTGTAGTTTTTTGCTATAAGGGTAATACGCATACCAAATATCAAGCAAATATAAACAGACATATTCAAAAAAACATGCTTAAATACGCTAAAATAGTAGGGATTATTATGGGTATTTTTAGTCCTTGTGAGAGAAAAATGTTTCCCTTTGGGCCGATTTCGCCCCATTTCAATCCCAACCGATCTACGATTATATGACGGAAAATTTGGACGTCCTAGATCCTTTCGTTTAGATGCTAGCGTGCTTTCAACAGACGGACAGACGGACGGACATGGCTAGATCGTCTTAGAATTTTATGACGATCAAGAATATATATAATTTATAGGGTCTCAGGTGGATATTTCAAAGGTGTTACAAACTGAATGATAAAGTTAGTATACCCCCGTCCAGGAGGTGGAGGGTATAAAAAATACAGGGAATTAAGAAAAAATGTAAATATTTCTTATGATTTGATAATTTTAATTTAACTAAAAGCAAGTTGATTTAAAGTTGTTGATTGAGGCATACTGATTTACAAAATCAATACAAAAAATACTTTTAAGAATAATTTTTGTTGAATAATTAAGTTGAATTTTCGTCGAAGCACCTTTAATATTGCTTATGTATGTTTCATTAGAATACCAGCTAATAGAAATAAAATATAGAATGAAAAACCAAGTATGCGATTTTGGTTGTTGATTTACTACTTTTTTAAATATAGTTTGTTTTATCAGCATTACATTTTGTTGTTGTTTTTTGTTTTGTTTCCCTGCACCTATAACAGAAAAAGTTGAGTAGTTTATTATTTTGTAATTCTTTATTAATTCCTCAAGCGATCATTGGACTTCTACAAGATTATTCCATCTTTTTTCTATTATTACAATATGCTTTAATTTTTTCACATAACTTATTTAATTTACTTATTTCCACTTTTGGTCATTCACATCGTCAGAGATGAAATCTAGACACAAGCTTTGATGTTATATTTCCATTAAAAGCAAAATAATTCACGGAAGAGATTTTCTAATAATTTTTTCATTAATCTATTTTGGTCCATTGACTTTCCCTAATTAATTCCCCACTGTGCAGAGGTCCTTAAAGCAAATTCCCCCTTAAATCATACATTACATGCCACTGCTAATAATTACATAGAAAAATAAACACAACCCCAAAATAAAACAAAATAATTTGTATAGTAATCAAGGCGAACAGAAATATTTGAAATATCAGCACAATCAGCAGAGCTAAACAGGAGGCGTTGCGTTGCGATGCGAGCAATAGCAAAAAAATGAAGCTTCAACGCCCATACGTAAGACAAGACGACGCAACACACAAATTGACATTGTATATTACACGGGACAACATGTTCCGGCAACACCTCCTCCACGACATTGACAAAAATTACGAAAATAACACCCGGCTTAAGTGTGAGTGTTCGAGTGTGCGTGTGTATGTTTGAGCTCAATTGACACGTGACATGAAAAGTCATTTAGTTTTGAGAGAATTTTTCACTGCTCCTGCCGGACAAGCACACCTACCTACGCAAATTCATACCAAATCTGATGTTTTCTCATTATCTTTGGGAAAATTTGTCAAAATGCAAAGCACTCACGCTCGCTTACACACCCACACCAAGTTAACCACCCCACCCGTGCACTCACTCACGTATGCAAAAATCACAAGAAACATGTCCAATTTTATTTTGAAACACAGGAACACACACACAATTGTACATATCACATGATGGTGTCAAGTAGTGCAGTAGTAGGTGGATGGTATTGGCCATTCCATCGATAGCCACCTACATTCATACGTTGTTGGGAAGCGACAGAAGAAATAGAAACTTCATTTGGAAACATGTCAAATTTACACAGGATTCGATTTGAGTTGACTTCCACTGCAACCTAACACGCCCCTCAATGCACTCAAACTGCCAACCCACTCACCCACCCGCCCATCCAGTCGACCCCTTCGATCGACCTGCACGAATACGAATTTCAAGGCGAGTAAAAGGTTTAAACAAATTAGATGTTGAAAGTGTCAGTCATGCTCATACTCTCGAATGCCACAAAACTAATAATATGGCTACTTACCAAGATGCCGGCAACCCAGTGAACGATTTGCGTACAAGTACAGAATGAGACAAATGCTGGCCAGCATAAAACGAAACTTTGCTTTTAAAAATGCCGTACTCATTAATTGAAGAATTGAAGTTTTCATTATTGACTATTTTCATGTGAAACGCAACAGAAAATTTCCTTAAGTTCTCCAAATTTAAGGAAAGTTTGTAAATTTGTACTTCTAATTAAGGTAGATCTAACTGATTTTCCCGATTTTCAAAAAAATATGAAATTGTAGATACAAGGTCGGATCGAAAACCAAAAAATTTTCAAAAGGTAGTAGTAAACAATTTCAGTCGGTAAAGCCGACTCATATACTCTCACTGTCAGAGAACCTGTATATGAAGGGCCTTAAATGTTACTTAACGCCGCACAGTAGCGCCCGTAGAGCAAACGAGGTTGCAAAAATCAAAATTTTCATGAGCGCCGACGAAGTTTTGAATAAACCCATGTTATAGGAAACTTTTCAACGATTTCAAATCTGCCACTCTTAATAATATCACATTTTTAGTTTAGAAGATATAGCCCTTCAAAGTTGACCGACTTTCGGTTTTCAAAAAAACACACAATTTTTAGTGAATTTGTTGCGATTTCAGGTGTAATATCACAAAAAATAGGTAACGAATCGCCTTATTTTTTGTTTGTATTGATTGATGTATTTATTAAATGTATAATGATAAAAAAATAATTGTTTGCTTTGTGTTTCTCCTGGTAAATCACTATTTAAAAACTATCCGTTTTTTCACTATTTTTCAACTTTCAAAAAATCTATATTTTTCTATATTTGCAAAACCTGTTCATTGATTATTTCTTTACATAATTCAAAAATTTTAGCTGCTATATGTTTTGACTGACAGTAGTTTGATCTAATAGTTTGAAAAAAACTACTCATTGAAATTAGCAGGTACGTACCTCACTTAAACAATACTTTGGCGTACAAATGGTCAAGAACAATATTGACTTATGGTCCCTACAGGTAGGCACAAATCTTATTTGGACACGTGCATAACAAAATTGCATTATTCAGCCTAAATCCATATGTATGCAGGGAACAGGTAAATTTTTCGGCATGGTAGCATAAGCCTATATATTGCAAATGGTCAAGAACAATATTGACTTATGGTCCCTATTTTTATTTTTTATTTTTAGTCATGGTAGCATAAGCCTATATATTGCAAAATAAGGATAATGCCTGGATTACTCTACGACTGAAAGTTGGCGCAACAATTACTGAAACCATTAAACAATTTAAGTACTGAAAACATGGCGTTGAACAATTTTAAATTATTTGAACTGTTTAGAAAGTCACGGAAGCTGCTTTAGAAGAACTTGATAGCTTATACGGAAATATTGAGAGAAGCGAAATTATAAAAAATAAATTTTATCTGATATATGCAAATATTAAGGCAAAATGGGTGAAATCTAATCGAACCATTCAGAACTTCAACTCCAAATACGAGGACTGGCTTAATGAAGACACCATCCTGGATATATTGGCAGTAGATAAACCCACCACATCAACCAGAGGAGCAAAAGGAAGGCCAAAAAAAAGTATTGAGGAGTGTTCAATTTTCACAAGGAAGAGGAAACTTGCCGATGCCACCAATGACTTGACCACGAAGCAATTATCGGACGCGCTGTCTATTAAATTTACAAAGGATAGTGAAAGAGTTAGGTCGCAGATAACCAAATCTGTTGCTGATGCAAGCCCACTGCGACTAAAAAGGATTAAGGAAAGCATTCCCACGCCCACAGTATGGATCCGAAGAAGCCTTGGCCTTGTTTATGGACTTAGAACTTTCCAAAGAGAAATATGAGAAACTACGGACATCTTTAACGCGACACGGCGCTGACGTTTTACCCGGATACAAGCATATTACGCAAGCCAAAATAAATTCACGACCACTGCATACGGAGTTTACGGAGTCTCTGCGAAAGCCAATCTGCAGGATCTCATGGGCCATACAGCAAAACGGTTGTTGGAGAGTCTTCCTGAAAATGAGGTGACAATTCTTCCTGAGAAGTTGACATTGATCAGCAAATGGGCCTGCGATGGATCATCCGGACAAAAAAAAAAAAATAAAAAATAAATAATAATAAATAAATAAATTTAAAAAAAAATATTTTTTTTTTTAATTTGTTGGGTAATAATTTAAAACATAAAACCCTAAAGAAAAAAATAAAAACAATCTAAAAATGTACAAATAATTTTTTTAAGTTACCATAAAATTGATTTTTCTACTAATTTCAACTTTGATAACCCATAATTAGACCCCTACAGAGCGTAGCACCCTTTCCAAACGCTCATTCCATAGGCTGAACAGTTATCTATCATATGCTGTTTAAACTGTTCAATTATCTTATTCGGTTCAAAAGATATGATTTTTGCAACGAAAAAACTCAAATGGCGCCACTGTGCGCCGGGTTATTTGTATGAGAGGTACTAGAAGGTTTGTGGCAAATGTAGACAGCTTCTACATTTGTAAATAATTGTAAAACCATGATCAGATATGAAGTCATAGTATCAGATATGTTAGTCATAGTCATTTAAGGCATCATTATAGAAGTTATAAAGGATTTAATTTTACCTAGGACAGAGACAATTGTGTGGTAGGCACAAGTCTATCAATTCTCGTAATTAACTTTTTCATCAATTTAGAATATTTTTCTATTAAATATACATTTTTATTTATGTATATTCCTTAATAAATATAAATTTCTTAAATACTTTGAAGTAGTTTATAACCAAACAAGTGAAAAGAGCGTTAAGTTCGACAGCAGTTCCACAGGAAGATTAGAAGTGCAGTTGTATTTTAGGGAAATTGTGACAATTTGAATGCAAATTTTGATATTTGTTTACTTACTTTTTTAAAATAAATTCTGATTAAATACTTTTAAATACTACATGTACTCATGCGACAATGTTAATACAAACTGATAGTCATCGACTGCATTCCTTGTCCCCGAAATTGTTATGAAAAATCCCCAATTATCCCCAAAATATAAAAAGTTGTTTTGTTTCAAAGTATTCGACCAAAACAAAATAAATATGAATGATTTGCTGATTCGTCAACAACCGTGGAATATTTTGATCACATTTGACAATCATCTTAAAGAATTCGACCAAAAGAAAAACAATTTATTATGAATGAGTGACTACTCAGTTTGCAGTTTAAATGTGTAAACAAAATTACTTTTGAGTAAATTTTATTTGATTTGAATACGTAGTTTTTGTTCGGCTATGAATACTGTAATTATATCCTACTCCTATTATAAGTTAGTTTTCCGCCAAATGTTTGTAACACCAATAAATAATCGAGCTAGACCCACCTTTAAGTATACGAATCAGCTTGGAATCACCATCTGAATCGATTCCGTCTGCTGCCCATCTAAGCTTGTTCGCAATTGCTGTCCGATTATCATGAAATTTGCCAGAAGTTACTTTTTTGGCCAAGGACGATCAGTATTGAATTTGGAGGAAATCGGTTCAGATTTAGATATAGCCCCCATACAAATGTCGCTTCCGATTTGACTTTTTCCGCCCTATCAATCACATATAGTACCCGATTTTCTTCAAATTTTGCATAACACCTAATAATCTAACTAGAAATTCCTGTGACGAAAGCGGGTTAGATCGGTTCAGCTTTAGCTATAGTCCCCATACAAATGTCGCTCCCGATTTCACTTTTTCCGCTCTAGAAACCACATATTGTACCCGATTTTCTTTAAAATTGGCACAACATTTTATAATCGAACTAGAAACACCTATGCTGAAAGTGGGTAAGATCGGTTCAGATTTCGATATAGCCCCCATACAAATATCGTTCCCGAATGTTTAACCGATTTTGGACAAACTTTACATATTATATTTCACCAATAAACATACATGGTGAAAGCGGGTCACATCATTTGAGGTTTCAATATACCCCCATACAAATGTCCTTTCCGATTTAACATTTTTTGTCAAACACATACATTTACATAATTCAAAAATACTACCCGATTTCACTTTTTTACCGAATTGATTTGTAATGAGATAGAAAGTGGGGTGTATCATATAGTCGGCTCCCTACGACTTTAGCCTTTCCTTACTTGTTGGGAGATGCCCATATGTTTATACTTTGGTACAATCCAAATTGGGCCCCATTCTGCTCTATTACAGCTCTAAAAACTACATCTTGCATCGAATCTTTATCAAATTTTGCAGATCATTTTATGTTTCAACTAGGAATACCTACCGTGAATAAGAAATGTATAGGCGCATGCTTTGGCACAGGCCTCAAGTTATAGGCCCCCTTTTATTTACTTTACTCGGAACATCTGCTGGAAAATTGGATCAATTACTTTATTATTTACCATATTCATTAAATTTGACTAAATATGAATTTATAGTATTATTTATATGAACTACATAAAATTGCTCCCATGAAATACCTGGGTTTAGTAATCAAAGCGAGGTATATTCGCAGGGAGTGGTGTAGGGTATTATATAGTCGGCCGCGCCCGACTTTAGCCTTTCCTTACTTATTTATTCTGTCGTTTGTCCTTTTTAGAGGACTTTTATTTTCCAAAGGATATATTTGTGTAACTAATTTTGTTTCGTACTTGTGGGTGTCATTGAATGGCGTCAAATGAAAGAGAAGAATATATTTTAAAAATACTTTTAACTTTATGTTTCTATCTGTATTATTTTAGCATTAACAACCATTTCAAAATTTCCCTTCGTCTGTCCATTGAAAGATCAACATTTCAGATTTTTTAAAAAAGCTTTGTGAACAGGTTCCAACCAGTATGGTTGTTGCCCTGTTGGTCTCCCCTAGACGGAGTCTAGATGAGACAATTTATAAAAACAACACAAATTTGGATTTTTTAATATTTTATTTGAGCAAGTGTTGCTGCTTCGTACGGACAATGGAAAAAATGTGCGACCCTCAATCGGTTCTTAAAATTGCTATCAATACCACTCTAACAAGCCCCTAAAAACACAAATCCAACTAAAAAATGTAAATTTAGCGTATTTTATATAAAAAATGCTATAAAATTGTAAAAATCGGTTTGATAAGGCTCGGGCCAGGTTTTAATTTCTAATGGATTTTTTTTTCTCAATGCCATTCTCATAGTGAATTCTTTTCAAGAAAAAACCTTTATTATAGAGTTTTTTTTTGAACGTGTCCAGCTCTCGAACGGACAACCAACTTTGGACCACTGTAAAACTTAAGCCACGCACTATTTTGAGCTACGGAAACACTAGTAGAATGTATGTGCCAAATTTCATGAAAATCGATGATGGTCGAAATCCATGTTGGGTCGAAATGGAATAGAATTACCCCACAGCTTTGTGGTCGGTGCCAATTTGATCCCTATTTTGATGCTTAAAGTACAAATATCAAAAGATATATTTATTTTTCGCGTCTACGCATTCAGAGCGACGTATACACCGAATTTCAATATTATAGCTACAACCGTTTGTATATGGTCGTGACATTATTATATTTTTACCATTAATAATACGAATTTCGTAATATCCATTTATTTTACAAGTCCACGCAATCTGAGCGAGTTAAAACCCGAATTTCATGTTTCTAGTTCCTATCGTTTGCTTTGTAACATTTTTATCCCTTTTCTGTTATACAGCCTATTATTATTATATTTCTTATAAAGAGTGATTTTTTTGAGGTTAGGATTTTCATGCATTAGTATTTGACAGATCACGTGGGATTTCAGACATGGTGTCAAAGAGAAAGATGCTCAGTATGCTTTGACATTTCATCATGAATCGTCTTACAAACAAACAACGCTTGCAAATTATTGAATTTTATTATCAAAATGCGTGCTCTGTTAAGAAAGTTCATTGCGCGCTTCCATTTTATGGTCAGTTTAATCGACCCACTGAAGCGGCTATTCGGGCTATTGTGACTAAATTTCGCACCAAATTTACATTGTTGGACATTAAACCACCAACACGCTTACGTAGAGTGCGAACTGAAGAAAATATCGCAGCTGTATCGGCCAGTGTTAATGATGACCACCAATTTTCGATTCGTCGCCGTTCGCACCAATTGGGTCTCTGTTACTCAAAAACGTGGAAATGCCAAAATTGGACTAAGCGGATGGACCACCTAAGACGCAGCCGCGGTCAACATTTAAATGAAATTATCTTCAAAAAGTAAATGTCATGGACCAATCTAACGTTTCAAATAAAGAACCGATGAGATTTTGCAAATTTTATGCGTTTTTTTTTTAAAAAAAGTTATCAAGCTCTTAAAAAATCACCCTGTATAATATTATAGCTTTAATTGCAAAAGCAATCCTTCAAGTATAACTTAATTTCAATGCCCGCCGTTCAATCAACCAAGTTTTCAGTAGTTTTTTGATAGCTCCGTTTGGCGAATAATTCATTCATTACATTCTCGTCAGATCGCAACATCTGCCGTATATATCGATGCCTGTATCATGCGATCGCTATAGGTCATTATACTTATCTACATGGATAAACAGCGTATATCACAATTGAATTGAACGCCTTTGAAATTGTTTACGTATCCTTCACAAACGTCCATCCTCCTCCTCCCTCAGTCACTGCTCGGGCAACTGCAACAACTAATGGTAATGTCAAGCTGATATTTTTGGAAGCAATATTCAAATGCTCACACAGAAGGCCACACACAACACGCACAGATCGATACGACGACGACGACGTTCTCTAATGTTATGTCATTTTCTGGATGATGCTGGTGATGCTTGTTACATTTCCCAAATTGACCCCTTCTGTCAGTTGATGTGAATGTAAGATTGCATGTATCCAGCCACCCCGACAACCAGCCATACGTGCCTTTTAACCACCTACAAAACTTTCTATTTGGAAACTTTAGAAAAGCATATTCACATAGAGCAGAGATATATTTTAGGTATGATCCACAAACCATGCAAGTCAGTCATATGGGTGGGTGTGTACATGTGTTGGAAAGTATGCGTATGACTTCTTTCTCCTTGATGTGGTAGGTGGATAGGTAGGTAGGTAGGAGGTGTCAGTGGGGAGAGGCAGGAAAACATGTGGCAACATGACCAGAAAATGTCATAAAATACTTAAACTTGAAATGTTCCAACGCCAAAAAACATCGAACCGAAGCGTATAGTGGTGGGTGGCCACTGGTATCATAAGGAACTTAGAGCATGGCCAGTCGTACGCATTGGCTCTGCGTTGAGTATAGCCAATGATGCAGTTCACAGGAAAGCTTCATTTTTAGATGATGACCATTTTCATTGAAGAGAAACTCCTGTTCGTGTTTGGGTTGTTTAACATATTACACTCCTCTTTCTCTGCGGAACAGTGGTATTAATGGATGCGATTTTATTTTTCCACTGTTCTTATGTGTGTCGTTATTTGTAAGTCATTATTTATTAGTAAGAATAAATCGTGAGGATAATGAGATGTTAAGTTTTTGTTGGGTAACGTTTTCTGTCATTGATATTCTATTTAATGATATGTTCATGAATTTTCAATTCAAATTACGCCAATGCACAGAGGTAACAAACTACCAAAAGTCCAATTTCGTTAAATAAATTTCGATGTCAAATGAAAGATAACTACTGAAATAACACTATTTCATAATTTAAAAAAAATATATATTTTCTAATATAGTTTTTACAGTGGTTCCAACTTTGAAATTCTTTTAAAAATAAAAACATACAACATTGATTGGAGTAAAACTATAAGAGCGGGAGGGAGAAGAGGTTTTAACATCATACATCATTTTTTAGTCCAATAGTAAGTACTATTAATATAAAGTAGGCGTGGTGCGCCCATTTTTATAGGGTTATGGCCGTAATTTACCACTGTGCAATGAGACATTTTACATGCTTGCAGAATTCTCCAATTCAATCGATCACAACCTTCAAGATGCCGTACGTAACCAAATTGGCCCAGCCGTTCTCAAGTGCTGTGATTACCAAGGAACATCAATTCATTTTCATTTTTATACCCTCCACCACCAGGATGGGGGTATACTAACTTTGTCATTCCGTTTGTAACACCTTGAAAGTATATATATTCTATAAAGTATATATATTCTTGATCGTCATAAAATTCTAAGACGATCTAGCCATGTCCGTCCGTCTGTCCGTCTGTTGAAAGCACGCTAGCATCTAAACGAAAGGAGCTAGAACGTTCAAATTCTCCATAAATGCGTCTTATAGTCGTAGATCGGTTGGGATTGAAATGGGGCGAAATCGTCCCAAAGGGAAAAATTTTTCCCTCACAAGGACTAAAAATACCAATAATAATCCCTAATATTTTAGCGTATTTAAGCATGTTTATTGAATATGTCTGTTTATATTTGCTTGATATTTGGCATGCGAATTCCCCTTATAGCAAAAACGTGCACCATAAAGTGATTCTTATTTGTAGGGGGTGAAATGGGGCAAAAAAGGGATAAAAATGGTTCATATTAAACGACAACAACTAGAAACACGAAATTCGGTGTGTACATTCCTCTAATTGAGTAGATGCATAATATAAAAGTATTTTTTTCCAAATTCGTACTTTTAAGGGGTAAAATAGGAATAGAGGGATAAAAATGGTACCACCCAAACGGCTGTACCTAGAATAATGAAATTCGGTGTATGCATTCCTCTGATTGCATAGATAAGTAAAATACACCGATTTTTCAAAATTCGTACTTTTTGGGGTTAAAATGAAAAAAAGGGGATAAAAATAGTACCAATCTAATGACCGCAGCTAGAGTCATGAAATTCGGAGTATGCATTCCTCTGAGTGTGTAGATATGGAAAATAGACGAATTTTTTGAAATTAGTACTTTCCAGGGATACAATGGTACAGAGGGATAAAAATAGTACCAACTAAACGACCACAGCTAGAATGATAAAATTCTAATTGCGTAGAAACGTCAAGGTGATAAAAATGGTACCAATCATCAATGGTACGAATCATGGAATTCGGTGTATACATTCCTCTAACTGCATAGACACGCAAAATAAAAAGTTTTTTTTTCCAAATTCGTACTTTTTCTTTTACGGCAAAAATTGGTTGAATCATGAAGTTAGGTTATTTTGCACTATGTACGTCTGAAAATGGATTTTCAAAATTTGTACTTTTGGAATTCAAGTAGAATAGAAATACAACCAACTGTAGCACCCACTATCTACCAATATTTATGGCTTTGAACATATTTTTGAAAATATAAATATAAGAATATTTATTTTTTGAATTGACGTATTGGTAGCATTACCTTATAAGCGTGGTTTGAAATAATTAAAATATTATATTTATTTATAAAATTAACTTTTCAATATTTGTATTTGTTTTGGTTTGGCTATATTATATATTTTTTTTAATTATATTTTCCTGTAATATTACTGCACTTCTACGAAAACCGACAACCTCTGTGGAATGCAATCCATGGTGGATGGTATATAAAGTTCGGCCCGGCCGAACTTAACGCCTTTTTTACTTGTTTATTTATAGAGGAATGTATAAATTTTCGAAACAGTCAATGTTAGTATGTAAAACATGTGTACATTTAGTATGGAATGACTCATATACTCCATCCCAAGGCAGGTCTTATAAAAGTAATATTTTGAGAATTTGCAAAATGTTTTTTTTTTCAGTGTTCCATGAAATACAATATTTGATCGAATTTTCATGCAATTTGGATAGTTTGAGTCTATTTGACATAAATTTCCTAGAAAATTTCTTTACCTAGAATATAGGTGCGATCAAATACCACTGTGCACCTTTGAACCATCGACTAAGTACCCCAAAAACCATTCGGTCTACACCTATCTATGAACATAGTCTAATGACAAACTGTAACGCCTTCTGGCATCATTTCGGTACTCACATCCGTACATATACAAAGTTATGTAAAATATCAGCAGTGTTGTTGTAGTTGTTGTCCTTCTATTCGATATTCGACATAGACATTTCGGCAAAACTGTAGTATAGTCGCAGAAACAGCAACAACAACATATCATATCACAAAGTAATGCTGTTTGTTTTTGTTCGTTGGTGGGTAGGACGCTAATATGTCTGTTTGTGCCAAAAATGTGACTTTGATTTGCAATTTATTGGCAAATGTTCACATTAGAACACATGTACAGCGTTCAGACACTGTACACACAGTGTGTACACTGCCCCTCCCCCACCCTAATGTTGTACTCCACTTATGATGCTCGAGTCGACTACCTCCTCGTTTGCATCAGTGTTCCCCCATCGACTCTCACCACAACCTCCAACATTAGGAGGAATGTGTGTGTCTCCATAATCATCTCGTGTGTCTGAACTAGCAACAACAACAACGAAGCACAGTGGTTGCAAACAGCGGTACCACTTAACAAAATTTTCTACTCAGTTATTCATTCACTGGAATAATAAGAATATTTCTGCGGGGGTCATTGCACTGTGGAACATTAAAACTAACATGTTTCTGACAACGGATTCTGATAGAGGGATTAAAAAAAGAATACACGTGTATCGGCCTTTTGAAATGTGAAACGTATACAGGTCATTTTTGAAGGGGGGTTAATATCACCCCTTTTGAACATTCTTATGATGAATCGGCATAGGAAACCTTGTGACCCTTACATTTTAAGTTTAGGATGTATTCAGCAATATTACTTAAACACTACTAGGAACATTTTCGTGGAACATTTTAACTCTCTAGCTCCTCAATATAGGCGTATTTTTAATCATTTTTGTAAAAAGGGTAAAAATACAATATCCCCCCTTTTACACATTTTGAAGATGAATTGTCATAGAAAACTTTGTGATCTATACATTTTAAGTATACGATGTTCTCAGCAATATTAGAGAAAACATTAGGAGGAACATTTTTGTGGAACATTTTAACCCTCTACCTCCTCATTATAGTGGACTTTTTGGTCCCTTTTTAGCAAAAGGGTAAAAAAACACCCCTGAAACAGTGGAAAATATTGTATTTTTACCTTTTTTAAAGAAGGGGCCAAAAGACATCTACATTGAGGAGCTAGAGGGTTAAAATGTGCCCCAAAAATGTTCCTCGAAGTGTTTTAAGTAAGAATGCTGAATACATCCTATACTTAAAATGTAAGGGTGACAAGGTTTCCTATGCCGGTTCACCTTCAGAATGTACAAAAGTGGGAAATATTGTATTTTTACCCTCTTCCATAAAAGTGGCCCAAAAGGACCCCTATATTGAGGAGCTAGAGGGTTAAAATGTTCCACAAAAATATTTCTCGTAGCGTTTTTAGTAATATTGCGGAGCATGTCCAACACTTAAAATGTAAGGATCATAATGTTTCCTATGCCGATTCATTATAATAATGTGCAAAGGTGGGAAATATTGTATTTTTACCTTTTCCACAAAAAGGACCAAAAAGTCCCATATATTGATGAGTTAGAGGGTTAATATGTTCCACAAAAATGTTCCTCATAATGTTCTAAATAATATTGCTGAACACATCCTATACTTAAAGTGTAAGGATTACAAGGTTTCCTATGACGATTCATTATAAGAATGTGCAAATGTGGAAACTATTTTATTTTACCATTTTTTACAAAAGGGACTAAAAAGACATCTATATTGAGGAGCTACAGGGTTACAATGTTCCACAGAAATGTTCCTGGTAGTATTTTCAGTAATATTGTTGAACATATCCTACACTTAAAATGTGAGGACCATAAAGTTTCCTATGCTGATTCTCCTTTAGAATGTATAAAAGTGGGAAATATTGTATTTTGCTATCCTTTTGCACAAAAGGGACCAAAAAGACCCCTATATTGAGGAGCTAGAGGTTAAAAGTGTTCCACAAAAATGTTTTTCGTAGTGTTTTTAGTAATATTGCTGAATAGATGATATTCCTAAAATATAAGGATCACAAAATTTTCCTATGCCGATTCATCGTCAGGACGTGCAAAAGGGGAAAATATTGTATTTTTACCTTTTTTTAAAAAAGGGGCCAAAGACCTCTACATTGAGGAGCTACAGGGTTAAAATGTTTCCCAAAAATGTTCCTCGCAGTGTTTTAATTAATAATGCTGAATACATCTTATACCTAAAATTAAAGGGTGACAAGGTTTCCTATGCCTATTCATTATAAGAATGTTTAAAAGTAGGAAATATTGTATTTTTACCCTTTTCCACAAAAGGGACCAAAAAGACCCCTAACGAGAGGAGCTAGAGGGTGAAAATGTTCCACAAAAATATTTCTCGTAGCGTTTTTAGTAATATTGCTGAACACATCCTTTACTCAAAATGTAAGGGTCACAAGGTTTCCTATGCCTATCCATTATAAGAATGTGTAAAAGTAGGAAATATTGTATTTTTACCCTCTTCCACAAAAGGGACCAAAAAGACTCCTAATGAGAGGAGCTAGATGCTTAAAATGTTCCACAAAAATATCTCTCATAGTGTTCTAAGTAACATTGCTGAATACATCTTACACTTAAAATATGAGGATCATAAAGTTTCCTATCCCGATTCATTATATTATATATAAGAATGTGTAAAAGTAGAAATATTGTATTTTTACCCTTTTCCACAAAAGGGACCAAAAAGACCTCTAACGAGAGGAGCTAGAGGATTAAAATATTCTGCAAAAATATTCCTCGTAGTGTTTTAAGTAATATTGTTGAATGCGTCCTATACGTAAAATGAAATGTTCATAAGAATTCCTATGCCGATTCATCATTAGAATATGCAATCGGGGGAAATATTGGCCCCAAGCTAAAATGACCCCCGTAAACCTTCAAAATGTATTCTTTTTTAACCCCTCTATCAGAATCCGTGGTCAGATCCTTGTTTTTTTCGAAAATGTTTCATTTCTATTATTATTAAATTAATATTTCTCAGATCCCTTATGTTTCTTTTTCCTTCCGCTTGTAACCACTGTGCCACCGCGACAACGACACTGCTTTGGAAAAATTGCGGGTGGGCTGTTTTAACAACTTGTTTTAGTTCATGTTTATCGAGAAACTGCAGCAAACAAAAAAACTACGGCAACAACGACAAAACGAAAAAGCGGCAAAATGTTGATACCAACCAACCAAAATTAAGTTGTTGGCCTGGCCTGGTCTGATTGTTGTTGCTGTTGCTGCTCTAACAAAATGTAATTTTATTGTGTCTATTCCACACATTGTTGCTGCGACTGTCGTCGTCGTCGATGTTGCCGTTGTTGGCGTTTTTGTTGTCGTTGTTGTCGCTGTCAGTGTTATTGTAATTATCGTCGAGATTTATCGCTTTTTCGTTTCACAATACGTCAAAAATTTTTATGCGTTTTTCGACTCTTTTTTTCTGCTGCTTTGTTTTACATTTTTGACGTCGACCGACCGACCGAACGGCTAATGCCAATTTTTGTTTGTCTTGCTCTGGAGGTTCTTCGGAGCTAATGTTGCTGCTCGGTGGGAGTTGTTGTATGTTGTTGGCGCATTTTGCATGCGTATGCTTGTCATCCGTATGTATGAGAGTATCATATCATGATTTTTACTAAATTGACTTTTGTTTTGAGCGGCTGCAATGGAACATAGTTCTTTGTGCCTTCGTACATACATACATATGGTTTAGACAGACGTTTCGTGTCATAATTTGTGAGCGAAGTCATATTACAGATAATTAGAATATTTTCTACATTTCGTATATGGACATATTTTGAGATGAGATTTCACAAATGTCCTATTTTCCAATAGAGAAGGGTTTGGGGAGGTGGGTGTTGCCCATTTTATGTCCCGAAAAGGAAATTCGACTTTTGGCATGAATTTGAAAAGTAGATATCTTGGCGTTGTTAATTTAAAGCTACTAAGGTGATATGGATCCAAATATAATATTCTTTGGCTCAAAGTAAATTTTTGTTATTGAAATCTGACAGCAAACATTCCAAACTAGAAGAAACAAATAAAAAGGCGTTAAGTTCGGTCGAGCCGAACTTTATATACCCTCCAATATGGACTGCATTCCACAGAGGCTATCGATTTTCGTAAAAGTGCAGTAATGTTACAGGAATTTTTTTTGTAATATAGCCAAGCCAAAACAACTACAAATATTGAACAAATCATTTTGTAAATAAATATAATATTTTTATTATTTCAAACCACACTTAAAAAGACAAGGCTACATAATACGTTTACATTATATATATATCGAAATAGTACTTCAAGTCAAATCAAAAAACAAGTAAGGAAAGGCTAAAGTCGGACGGAGCCGACTATATGATACACTCCACTTCCTATCTCATTACAATTCAATTCTGTAAAAAAGTGAAATCGGGAAGGATTTTTGTATCCTGTAAATGCATGTGTTTGACAAAAAATGTTAAATCGGAAAGGACATTTGTATGGGGGTATATTGAAACATGGAACGATGTGTCCCGCTTTCGCCATGTTTGTTTATAAATGAAGTATAATATGTAAAGTTTGGCCTAAATCGGCTAAATATTTTTTTTTTCACTGAACCAACACTCAGGGGATGTCCCCTATAAATGCAGTGCATTGCGTTGGTGGAAGGAAGATCAGGTATTGGAAGGAGGAAAGAGGGAGTAGTGTCTGTTGACATCTGTTTTGAATCTCTGAATGTCGTAATTGGAGGGAAAGATATTTGCCGGAAGTCGATTCCACATACGGATAGTACGGGCGAAGAACGAATTTATTCTGTAATGTGTAGTGCGGCCGGTTGTCCAATCGACAACAAATGGGTGCGCATTCCTGGAGAGTCGCGTTTCTCTACCGAACGTTCTCACGGGCGGTATAAGATCACGAATTTCCGAAGAACAAACACCATGAAAGTATCGATAGAACAATGACACACAACCAACATTACGACGGTGTTCAAGGGAGACAATAGAATTGGATACCCTACTGTCACCTATCAACACCATCGCCCTCCTCTGGACACGGTCAAGTAGCTCCAGTGATGAAGCTGGAGCACCCGACCATATATGGGAGTTGAATTCCATCTTCGGTCTGATGTAGGTAGTGTAGATATTGAGAAGATCAGAGGGTGTGAAATATTTCTTACATCTTTTTAAAAAGCCTAAACATTTGAAGGCATCTTTCGACACATCAAATACATGTTTTGTCCAACGAACATCAAGTTGTATTTTTATGCCAAAAACATCGAGAGCATCTGATTGCTCAATATCTACACCGTTCATTAAAATCGACTCTATTCACACGACCCCATTCAGAAATGGCCAGCAAATCCTGGCTAAGTGACTCATCCATCAATCGCCTTTTATCCTCAATTTCTTGACGACTTGGTCTATGATCGAATGAGTATGAATGACAGAGGTTGCTGTCATCCGCGAATGAGTATATTGGATTCACAGTCCGATCCAAGAGGTCGTCGATGAAAATAAGAAAAAGGGAGGGGGAAAGGACAGAGCCCTGTGGTACTCCTGCGGTTAACCTATGCTCATCGGATGAGAACCCATCTACAACAACACGTATAGTGCGATCTCTGAGGAAGCTCGATATAAATCGAGAGAAGTTACTACCAACACCAAAAGCGATAAGCTTTGCTATGAGTGCGCCGTGCCAAACTCTATCAAAGGCCTTGGATATATCTAGAGCTACGACCTTACTCTCACCAAGCTTGTGAATAGATCGATTCCACTTTTCGGATATCAGTGTCATCAGGTCTCCCGTAGATCGATTCCTACGGAAGCCATACTGTCGATCATTAAGTAAGTCATTGTTTTCTAAATACCTCACAAGATGTTGGTTAACCATACTCTCCATAACCTTCGAGAGCGCTGAGCAAATCGCGATCGGTCGATAGTTAGCAGGATTATTAGCTTCACCTTTTTTAGGGATGGGCTGGATGTTCGCAATCTTCCAACGCGCTGGGAAAACCCCTGCACGGTATGTAAGGTTGAAAAGATTGCGAAGGGGACGGGCAAGCGTCGAAGAGCACTTACATAGGACCAGTGCTGAAATGCCATCCGGGCCTGGAGATTTATTTACGTCGAGATTTGCGAGAACCCTTTTAACTCCACGTGTTCGAAAAAATATCTGAGGCATGGAACGTGATACATTAATGATACATTAATAATGGAAAATAATTTCATTCAAATGGCTGCCTCGGCACCCCACAAATAATAGGCCAACGGTTGAATAGTTGAAAAAAACGTTAGATGGCGGACCCTATTTATACAAATTTATATCTAAATCTGAACCGATCTTACCCACATTCGCGATGGGTGTTTTTAGTTGAATTATAAGATGTTGTTCCAAATTTAAAGAAAATCGAGTGAAATATGTGGTTTCTAGAGCGGAAATAGTCAAATCGGGAGCGACATTTGTATGGGGGCTATATTGTTGCGAATTTAAAACAAAAGAATAATGCAATTTAATTTATACACATACGCAGATGTGTTTATGTATAGATATGCGTAATATTATAATATAGGTAAAAACATAAGATAGAGTAAGTCAATAAAACCACTGTAAATTTAAACAAACTAATGAAATTTCATAGATTGCATAAACACTAGATACGATTTGTGAGATCTCCGTGTCATTACAAAAATGGAACCCTGCGTTGAAACTGTTATACACATCAACTTTGGTTCTAAAAACATATGATGACGGAATGTCGCTAAGATTCCGGAGGGAAGTGGGAACGAAATGAGGATCCGGCATGATCTTTTGTGCCACAGTGAAGGGGAAAGAAAAATCGTGTCCACGAGGTGAATATAGAAGCAAAGGCCGCTGCTCTCACTAAAACCTAATATAAAGGGTGATTTTTTAAGAGCTTGATAACTTTTTTTTTTAAAAAACGCATAAAATTTGCAAAATCTCATCGGTTCTTTATTTGAAACGTTAGATTGGTCCATGACATTTACTTTTTGAAGATAATTTCATTTAAATGTTGACCGCGGCTGCGTCTTAGGTGGTCCATTCGGAAAGTCCAATTTTGGCATTTCCACGTTTTTGAGTAACAGAGACCCAATTGGTGCGAACGGCGACGAATCGAAAATTGGTGGTCATCATTAACACTGGCCGATACAGCTGCGATATTTTCTTCAGTTCGCACTCTACGTAAGCGTGTTGGTGGTTTAATGTCCAACAATGTAAATTTGGTGCGAAATTTAGTCACAATAGCCCGAATAGCCGCTTCAGTGGGTCGATTAAACTGACCATAAAATGGAAGCGCGCAATGAACTTTCTTAACAGAGCACGCATTTTGATAATAAAATTCAATAATTTGCAAGCGTTGTTCGTTTGTAAGACGATTCATGATGAAATGTCAAAGCATACTGAGCATCTTTCTCTTTGACACCATGTCTGAAATCCCACGTGATCTGTCAAATACTAATGCATGAAAATCCTAACCTCAAAAAAATCACTCTTTACTAGTTACATAAAACAAAATATAAAGATTGTGACAAGATAAATGAAATAAAGGGGTGAAGTAGATTTTGCTCACTTGTCGTCAAAGAAGGAACTCACAATTGGACACCGGATTCCACTCTACTTCTCTCTTGACACCCGAAGTGGTGGTTTACAACAGCAAAAAAGGCTACTCAGCTATCCATTTCGCCCGAGAAAAGATCGTCACAAGTAAAATTTTTTGTCATTTTTACGACCCGAAATGCAGTAGGCTGAGCATGTGATAAACAACAACAATCATAAAAAAATTGCAAGAACCATTCGTAAAGGCAACAACAACCAGCTTCGAAGAATCAATCAAAAGAAAACAAACAGAGGTATACAACAACATAATCCATGGTATCAATTTAACGCAGTGACGTCACGGGGAGTTTGGGGTTTCTTTGGATTTAGAGAGGATAGAATTATGTGTACAAATAGTACGTAAGTTAAAGGTATGATAAGTTTCTTAAATATTAAGTCACATTTGAATTTACTAACAGAAATTACTAATTCTAAAATATGACGTTTTTAATAAATTAATAATGGAGTATTGAAAACTGTTACATGTGTATGATGATAAATCGGACGGACGGACATATGGACAGATGCTAGAGGGATTTTTAATGTAAAGGAAACGGACTATTAACAAGCAAGGGGCTGCAAATAAAACTAAATCTATTGTAGCCGAGGTAGGGAGGGTAAGATATTGGCCCGTCGAATAACATCTTATACGGAGCTTGAGGGCGGGTTGGCAGGACGGATAAGGGGATATTTGCTAATTACAAGTTACAGATTTTGAGATGAGTTGGATAAGTGTTTCGGGTACGATATTTTGTGTAATGCCGGATCCTGTGTAACCTACTCACAAGAATCCACCCACCGACGAGCTAGTTCGTGCTTAAAGCAAGCGTACCCGAGTGAGACTGGGGAACACGGAATTTAGATCTACGTCCGCGCAAAGCAATATTTAAATCTGAACCGATCTGACCCACTTTCACCATATCTGTTTCTATTTTAATTGTAGGGTACTATGCCGAATTTGAAGCAAATCTAGTGAAATATGTTGTTTCTAGAGCGGAAAAAGTCTAATCGGGAGCGACATTGGTATGGGGGCTATATCTAAATCTGAACCGATATGACCCACTTTCACCATAGCTGTTTCTACTTCAATTATGGGGTACTGTGCCAAATTTAAAGCAAATCGAATGAAATATGTGGTTTCTATATCTGTGGGGGCTATATCTAAATCTGAACCGATCTACTTCAAATTAAATAGCGTTCGTCCTTGATCCACAAAACTTATTTGTGTCAATTTTTGTTAAGATCGGACTATAATTGCGACTTGTAATTTGATTACAACAATAGATGGACAGACAGACGGACAAAAGTACAAAATTGGAAGAATCTTTTTCTTTTGCGTGTCTATGCAGTCAAAGGAATGTATACACCGAATTCCATGATTCTAGCTGCGATCATTTGGTTGGTACCATTTTTATCCCCTTTTTCTACTTACCACCAAAAAGTACGAGTTTCGAAAAATCTGTTGATTTTACGTGTCAATGTAATCAGAGGAATGTATACACCGACGGACGAAAATGGCTAGATCGTCTAATAGTGGGCATGGTAATTAAAAGTAATTAAAATAAAGAAGGTCGAAAATTTCCCGAACCATGAGTTTAAAATGATAGAAAATTTTCCCAATTCCAGCCACAATTTAAATTGGTAAAATATTCTGTACATATATATGTACGATTATTTCCATTTGGCCAGAAAAAAAACGCACATGTCTTGCACATTTCTGACATTTCAGAAAGAAAAAATGGAAATCCTCGCATATCAATTTGTCAACAAGAAAAGGAGAAACCAGCTACGTCAAGACAAACAAACCCCCAGTCTCTTTTTTTTTGTTTTTTGAAGAACATCATGTGATAATTTCGTAAATTTGCTTCCGCTTCAGATGCACAGAAAGGAACAGACAACGAAGGACATGAGTTACAACAACAGTAAAAAAGATTAAACGGATGAAATGAATGAACGAAGAAAGGAACACAACGAAAGGAATGTGTGAATTGCGTAAATAACACAAAAGGATTCTCGTCCCGTCCTCTCGCATACAAATAATATTTGCCACTTTTTATATTTGCCCCGAAAAAATGGCAACAAAAAAGCACCGGAGAAAAAAAAAAAAAAAAGAAAAATCCCCTACAAAAATGTTGAGAAATTCAGTTCCGTTTGTCGTGGTTGTTCCTTGTGTGTGTGTGTGAGTGTTTTTTAAATATTCATACAAAAATGTCAGTCCTGATGTGCATTCATATCCTTCGGTATGAGTGTGGCAGTGTTGCATGGTAGCACATTTTTTATACGAGCTCCACTCATACTTATGCCTGGCCAAAGCTCAGACTTCAGTCCTGAAGTGCTGATGGTGAGGCTAAGGCGGCTAAAGCCGGTCGTGTGTGTGTATGTGTTTGCCTGTGGATGTGCCACAGATCCATGTACAGCCACAGATACTACTGGGCTGTGTGTGCTCGTGCTTGCGCTCTAGAAGAAGAGAGTGAGTGTGTGTTGGGTTTTTGTAGATAAGAGAATTGTCCTGTCAACCGGAATGATATATGTGAACGCGCATTTAAATTGGGCATACGTAATACTGCCACAGCACATCATATGAACCGTACAATTGTCGTCGTCGTCGTCCCCACTCACTCCCTCTTCCCTTCCTTGGTTTCATCCTCATCACCCCCCCTGTTCACTTGTTCTACTACTTGTCGTCCCCAGATTAAGCAAAATTTCATTACCTCCTCCGTTTTCTCGCCTTGGGGCTGGGGGTGTGGGGGCCTTGCGTCATGTTGTTGGAGGATGTTGCAATTTCTTTACTTCACCTCTGTTGGTTTATTGTCACTTTTGCTAGATGTGCGACATTTTCGTGTTTTTTTTTCATTCTTCATTTCACGTTGACATATCTTGGGATCATTTTTTTTAGCGTTGTTTTAAGTATTTCAAGGATTTTCCGCTACAGAAATTATATATTCGATAAAAATTCAGTTTTAAATACCACAAGCCTAAATTACACTGTCCAACAGCATTTTTGGAACAGAGAAGTGATCCTATAATTCTGAAAGTTAGTAGATCATTTTTGTAGAATAAACTTATAGTCCTGCTGTTCTGAGTTTCTTATAACAGATGATCGAAGTTTTCATTTTTTAACGAAGGGAGCATTATACTAAGTGAACAAATGAAAATGTTCTAAGTTGACGTCTGACAGAGTTCTTATTGTCACAACTATATTGTGGAATTTTGTGGGGATCATTTTGGTGGATTTTTGGACGATCTTAACCATTTTCGAGAAAATCAAAAAAGTCATTTCAAAAAGTATGTTTAAGGATTAAAGTCTTCTACGAAAACAATTTCAGTTGCGGTCACTAACGACACTAAAGTTGTAAATAAAGCTCTTCACACTTAAATATCAAACTTACACAACAACTTATACAACTTATACAACAAAATTAAAATTCATGTTTTTTGAAAGATCGATCGATCGAAAGAAAAAAGGAAGTGTACACTCAGAAAAATAGCATTCCTAAATCTGAGTAAAATCCATACTAGTTCAATAATTTTACTCCAGTTCAGTAAAAATTTCCTAAAACATTGGAAAATTAACTAAATATGAGTAAAGTTTCCCTCTTTCAAAGTCGTAGTAAATTGTTCATTTACTAGTAATAGGGTAGTAAATTTACTTAAAAGCATTTCTTTGGATCTAATAAAAAATTCTTACAATTGAGTAAATTCATACTTATGTGGAAGAATATTTCCTAAAGCCTTAGAAAGAAAAAAACTCAGAAATTTTTTCTCTGGAAAAAGTTCCATTTGGAAAATTTTAAGTTAAAAAATTGTTTAGAAAAGTCTTGACAATTAATCGAAGAAGCAATTCTCTTTCGTTTGCAGAGACTTATTTCTTAAATAAACAACCAATGTGTGGTCTTCGCAGCAACCATGGAGTAATAGCTCAACTCTTTATGGCAGAGGTATCATGAAACTTTTGAGAAATATTTCATGTTGTCATTTTTATACCCTCCACCTAAGAATGGGGGTATATTCACTTTGTCACTACGTTTGTAACACCTCGAAATATTCATCGGAGATCCCATAAAGTATATATATTTTGGATCGTGGTAAAATTCTAAGACGATCTAGCCATGTCCGTCTGTATGTCTGTCTGTTGAAAGCACGAAATGAGCTAGGTGGTTCAAATTTTCCCTAAATGTGTCTTATGGCTGCAGATCGGTTGGGATTGAAAGTGGGCGCAATCGGCCTAAAGGGAAAAATTTTTCCCTCACAAGAACTAAAAATACCCATAATAACCCCTAATATTTTAGAGTATTTAAGCATATATTTTCAATATGTCTGCTTGTACTTACTTGATATTGGATATGCGCATTCTTCCGATAACAAAAACGTGAACCATAAAGTGATTTTTATTCGTAGAGGGTGAAATGGTTGCCCCATGGGATAAAAATGGCACATATTAAACGGCAACAGATAGAAACACGAAATTCGGTGTGTACATTCCTCTAATTGAGTAGATACATAATATAAAATTATTTTTTCCAAATTCGTTCTTTTAAGGGGTAAAAAGGGATAAAAATGGTACCAACCAAATGACCGCAGCTAGAATTAAGGAATTCCGTGTATACAGTCCTCTGACTGCATAGACACGCAAAATAAAAACATTTTTTCAAATTCGTATTTTTTATTTTTACGGCAAAAATTGGTTGAATCATGAAGTTAGATTATTTTGCACTATGTACGTGCGATAATGGATTTTCAAAATTCGTACTTTTGGAATTAAAATAGAATGGAAATACAACCAACTATAGCACCCATTCTCTACCAATATTTATGGTATTTAAGCTTTTTGAAAATATAAATATAAGATTATTAATTTTTTGAATTGACTAGAAGTATTATTTTGATATGTAAACGTATATGTAGCCTTGCCTTATAATCATGCTTTGAAATAATAAAAATATTATATTTATTTATATTTTTTTTCAATATTTGTAGTTGCTGGTGATTCTGTGATCCTGTAATATCACTGCACTTCTACGAATATCGACAGCCTCTGTGGAATGCAATCCATGGTGGAGGGTATATAACGTTCGGCCCGGCCGAACTTAACGCCTTTTTTAATTGTTTGTATTAGTTTGAAACAAATCACTTGCTTGAATTATTTTAGTTAAATTTAACTTATTTTATGTTCACCTTTTTCCTTGTATCAAGTAAAATTTTCCTCAGTTTAAGTAAAAATTTACTTCTTTCAAGGAAAAAATCAGCAAAATTGTCCTCAGTTTAAGTAAATATTTACTTGATTTTAGTAGAAAAATGACATACTTTTAGGAAATTTTCAGCAAAATTTTACTAAGATTTAGTAAAAGTTTAGAAAAATTTAACTTAAATTTAGTAAAAAGTTACTTGGTTTTAGTAACAATTTACTTAGTTTTAGAAAAATTTAACTTAAATTTAGTAAAAATTTACTTGGTTTTAGTAACAATTTGCTTAGATTTAGAAAAATTTCAGCAAAATTTTACTTAGACTTAGTAAAAATGTACTTGGTTTGAGGAAAAACGTACTGGAATTTTCCTCAGTTTGAGCAAATAATTACTTCGTTTGAGGAAAATCGAACTTGAATCTAGTTCAAAACATGTACTACTACTATCAAGGAAAAGTTTGAACTTGATAAGAGCAAATATTGCTTTAGCGCTATACGAAGTTCGATTTTTCTAAATTTTAGTTAATTTTAACTCATTATGGGGTTCACTATTTTCTGAGTGTATATTTTTGCAAAAATTTTCATTTTCGTTGTGTAATTTTTTGCGATGTATCTATCCATCGTATCCAGTTGATTTTTTGAATGCTTATTAAGAATCAATGTCGCTTGTAACATATATGTAGCTACAATGTAAGAATTATCTTCATAATATTTATGACTTTGTCTTAAACTCAGTGTTGACGATCCATCATATGATCAGTCAGCGCCGCCTACATCTCGAAATAAGAACTCATGATTGGTGTTGATGGTAACGCCATCACTGCCATTCTTGGGTTTCTTCAGTTGTCAACTTACCTTGTTCTGAAGCAGATGGCAGTCCCTGCCAAATAAGTACATTATTAAAAAATGCAATTTGTTTTGTTTTTTAAATTGTCTCCTCTAGACTCCGTCTAGGGGAATATTGCGCTTTGAATAGACACCCGATTTGACAAAAAAAAAACTTTAGCAACGATTATCTCAAAACTCGCAAAATAATATAGGCTCTTGTTATATTGAGGAGACGATATTTGCCTTCGCTTTTTTTATACCTCTGTGTCCATTTTACACCTTAAAAGTTCGAATTTGAAAAAAAAAAAACATTTTACATTATGTATCTTCTCAATTAGAGGAATGTACACACCGAATTTCCTGTCTCTAGCTGTAGTCGTTTCACAGATACCATTTTTATCCCTGTTCCCCTATTTCACTCCCTACAAATACGAATCACTTTAAGGTGAACGCTAATGCTATCTGGGGAAAGTGCATTCCAAATATCAAGTGAAATATAAACAGATGTATTTAAAAGCCATTCTTAAATACTCGAAATGTTAAGGGTTATTGGGGGTATTTTCAGTCCTTGTGAGGGAAAAAATTTTCCCTGTGAAACATTTGCAATCCCAACCGATCTACAACTATAGAATGCTTTCATGCAAAATTTGGACGTCCTAGCTCCTTTCGTTTATAAGCTATGGTGCTTTCAACAGATGGACGGACAGGGTTAGATCGTCTTGGATTTTTATGACGATCAATATATATATATATATGCTATACTAGCAAATACCCTCTACTTCGTACGCGGAAATTTTTCAAGTGGGGTGGTATTGACAGTATTTTGTCTCGGTATTCAAACTGTTTTTTATATTTTGAAATTGCCTTAGTCTAAGGATATCACTTTCATCGTTTGTAAACCCTCACAACTTTTGAAAAATCTTTTTACTTTGCGCAACTACGTATTCAGCGGTGTCTTCAACTTTTCAATTCGATTTATACACCTTGTACAAATTAAAAAAAATCCATTTACACTGTGCCATCCATTTATACGTAGTCAATAGTTTAATTTATAGGCACAAAATACAAACAATTTTTTGCAAAAATCATATAAATCATAAAATCATAATCTATAAGCGTATATTTCATTCGGGGTAGAAAGAAGTGTAACGCATTGAAGGAGAGATTTAAAACCATAAGTATAACCCACGTCCGTCTGGCTCGCTGGTATACACGAAAACTCTGGAAGGGACTTACAGAATTTATTCAAACTATGCACATAGTATTTTTTCCAAGACTTAGTTTAAACTCGGAGATGGGGAAATTGATATACATCTTATGTTACCCCCACACATATAGTCGATATTCCAAAATAAACGACCCGTATATACGTAAAATTAAACCTAAATATTACATTTAGCAATATTTTCACATAACAGAATATGGGCGATATTGTCACACCCTTTCCACGAAAATTGACACAAGCTTTGGTCAAAATAACTTCCAGACGTATGATCGAAATTAGTTGCAATTCGAGATTTTAAAATGTTTTTATAATCACTCTAAACCTACAAAATAGTTTTGCTTTTGGCACGCCCCATACAAATTTCGAAAAAATAATTTATGTTGCGCGTCTACGTACTCGGAGAAATATACACACATTTCTAATAGCCTTTTCATATTCTAGCGGAAAACTTTGGTTTGTACCATTTTTATCCCGATTCCCTCAATTTGGTTGGTACCATTTGAACCACTTTTGATTCGCTTCCTCCTTTGTAGTACACATTTGATACAATCTTTTTGTATTGCAGTAATTATGTACATATATACCTAAATCAATACCAAGGTGGGTACCATTTTAATCGCTTTTTGTTCCAAGTTCTACTTAAAAGTATAAATATTGAAAATCAGTTAATGTTTCGCATCTACACTGTCAATATATACACCGAATTTCATGATTATAGCTTCAGCCATGTTGTTGGTACCATTCGGATATAAAAAGGTACGAATTTCGATAAATCCATTAATTTTGTTTTTCTTTTCTAAGCCCAGTCGCTTGGTCAGGTCGGTGGTACAATTTTTAACCCATTTAATCCCTTAGAAGTACAAATTTCGGAAAATTCGTTGTTATCACTCATTTACACTGTAAGACGAATATGCACACCGAATTTTATTATTGCAGCGTCATCCATGTTGTTGGTACCTTTTATATCCCGCCTTTCTCGTATACCTTTAAAAGTACGAATTTCGAAAAAATCCTTCATTTTGCGTTTGAGAGCATTTTCAGGGATATACATGCCGAATTTTATGATTCCAGCTCCGCCTGTTTGATTGGTACCATGTTTATTCCTTTCTACCTAATTTCACCCACAAAAAGTACGAATTTTGAAAGCCATTTTCTTAGTCACATTCGTGCTGCCCGTTCCGAATTTCATGATTCTAAGCCCAGTCGTTTGGTCTGGGATGTGGTACAATTTTTATCCCATCTAATCCCTTAAAAGCACAAATTTCGAAAAATGTCTTCTTGTCAGTGATCTGCGCTGTAAAATGAATATACACACCGAATTCCAATATTGTAGCGTCATCCGTGTTGTTGGTACCTTTTTTATCCCCTTTTCCCCGTTTACCTATTAAAAGTACGAATTTCAAAAATTCAGTCATTTTGCGTTTCTAAGCATTTTGAGGGATGTACACACCGAATTTTATGATTACAGCTCCATCCGTTTAATTAGTACCATTTTTATCCATTTTTACCCGATTTCACCCACAAAAAGTACGAATTTTGAATAACATTATCTTGGTCGCATTCGTGTTATAAGAGTAATGTCCATTCCAAATTTCAAGATTCTGGGCCCTGCCGTTTGGTCAGGGCGGTGGTACAATTTGTATCCCTTAAAAGTACAAATGTTGAAAAATTCCTTCTTATCAGTGATCTGCGCTGTAAAACGAATATACACACCTAATTTCTTTATTGTAGCGTCATCCGTGTTGTTGGTACCTTTTTTTATCCCTTTTTACCCAATTTCACCCCCAAAAAGTACAAATTTTGAAAAATATATTCTTGGGCGCTTTAAAGCTATAAGAGGAATTCTTGTACCAAATTTCAAGATTCTAGGCCCAGCCGTTTGGTCACTGCCGTGGTACCATTTTTATCCCGTTTTACCCCATTTTATCCCTTATAAGTACGAATTTCGAAAAACTCACTTCATATCTGATCTCTACGCTGTAAGAAAAATGTACACACCAAATTTCATGACTCTAGCTTCACTCGTGTTGTTTGTACCATTTTTGGTCCTTTTTGCCCCATTTTACCCCCCAAAAGTACGAATTTTTCAAAATCCACTTTTTGGGATGCCTTCATGCCGCAAGAGGAATGCCCATACCAAATTTCAAGATTCTAGGCCCAGCCGTTTGGTCATTGCGGTGGTACCATTTTTATCCCTTTTTACCCCTTAAAAGTACGAATTTCGAAAAACCCCGTCTTATCACACCTCTACACTGTAAGATAAATGTACACACCAAATTTCATGATTCTAGCTCTAGCCGTTTGGTCTAGGGAGTGATCAGTCAGTCACTCAATCACGCAACTCTTTTATATATATAGGGTGTTTTTTATTGAGGTATAGAACTTCGAATTGAAATAAAACACAAGAAAATCGTTTTAATGTCCATAAATTTGGCTTTATTGGAAGGATAATTTTGTGCCATTAATGTTTAAATATGATTTCGGGCATGTGGCCGCCGCGGCTGGCTCGAATATAGCCAGCATATGGGGCCGTATGTTGGCAATAACGCCACGAATGTTGGCTTCCAAGTCCCCTAACGTTTCTAGTTTGTTGGCGTAGACGAGCGACTTCACATATCCCCAAAGAAAATAATCCAATGGTGTCAAATCACACAGTCTTGGTGGCCAATTGACAGGTCCATTCCGCGAAATTATGCGCTCATCGAATTAATTGCTCTGATGGACGATTATGTCGACCATAAAATGGACGGTGCTTGCGGTGAACTTCGCGAACTGAACCATTACTTTCGAAATAAATTTGCACGATTTGCAAGCGTTGTTCTTTTGTCAACCTGTTCATGATGAAATGGCAAACCAAACTAAATATTAATCACTTGACAGCTGACAAAATGGCCGCCAGTTAAAAAAGTGATGCCAACTTAAAGTTCTATACCCCAATAAAAAACACCCTTTAGATAGGGTCACAGGTCGATATTTCAAGGTTTTCCAAACGGAATGGTAAAATTAGCATACCCCCAACCTGGAGGTGGAGGGTATAAAAACATGATTTTTTTTTAAACAACGAAGAGTTTACTAAATTTTATATTTATCCATAGATACATACATACATACACTCAGAAAAATAGCATAAAATCCATACTCAAATTTAGTTCGGCAAATTTAATCTATTTGGCTTATAAATTACATAAAAATAGAAAAATGTCTAAGTATTTAGTATTTCAAAGTCATATTTATTTTCCTCAACAATTTTCTTTGAATCGCATATATAATTTTGCTGAAATATATACGACAGATAATAACATTGTAACTCCAAGCACGCAATGCTGCAGTTGCAGTGATGAGTTATCCCCACACAGAATACGGAATACGAAATACGTATATGGACAATATTTCCTTCGTAAAAAGAAATTGATCGATATAGCTGGCATACGAATGTACTACATTCAAAAACTCCTAAACATATTACTGAAGAATGATTGTCTAGGGTCCGACTTCTTCGGCGGCCCCGTCCTTTTTCAAATCTTGGTGAAAAGAAATTGACGGCAATTGACGAAGTTAGATGTAAGGTCTTGACAAATCGTTCTACAATGATGGCATAATTAAATTGCAGACGCGCTTTGCTATGTGTATCGAAGAACGTAGATGGAGATTATGGTGAGAAATAAAATAAAAAAATTAATAGAAAAGTGTATTTTCATTCTAACACAGTCCTGTCCTCGATTATTTCAAAATACTTATCCAGTATTTTTAAATAAAAATAATATTTGGAAAATCACATATTTCCATTCTTTGGTTTTGATTATTAGAAACAGTTTTAAAACTGAAATGCTAGAAGATTTTGATTATACTTTAGTTAAATCTATTAAATCTATAAAAAGAGAATTTTAAATATTTAACACATTTTTTGTGATTTGATCGCCATAGACCTTATTTAATTGTTAAATAACCTTAAGGATATTCCTTCAATGCAGCAGTGATCATCTCAAAATATTCTATCCAACATCTAAACAAAATTCAGCAAAAAAATCCTCTTACAAATATAAAAAAATCCTCCTTCTCACAGTAATTATCACAAAAGAAAACTGCTCTGTCTGCACTTCCCCTTAATGGTCTGCTCAGTTGATTATCCAGCAAATTCGATATCCGGCCAACGATAAAGAAGAAGAAGAAATCATCATTTCATTTGTAAATCCGGTTAGCTGTTGAATTATTAACTCTGTTAATGTCAAATTTGTCACTTAACAAACAATGCTGTGCGCTTGTTGTTGTTGCTACGAAAAATTTCTGCTGATTTAGCATCAGCACCATCACCAACACCAGCAGCAGCAGCAGCACAAGTCAGCAGTCAGCAAACCAACAACCATCGGCAATCAGGACAATAAAGATACGCAGAAAGGAAACGGAATAAACCACCAGAGCAGTATATCAACGAAGATGGAATAAACAGCAGAAATATACAACACCCAACAGCAGTGGCAGCAGCTCTGGCAAATATCAAACGAATCAGCATTTTACAATGATATCTAGGAAGCAGCAGGAAAAACGAAAGAAGAAAAAAAAACAAACAGCAGCAAACGACAAATAGCAAAATCATCATCAGCATTTGTGCGGATGGACGGGTGGATAGTGGGTCGAGAGGGCAGAGCTTTTCGTTACATGCCAACGAGCGAGTATTTCTTGAAGTCATCATTTGTGTCGTCAACTGGCGGCAACCGACAACAATTCGCAGTGTGTTATAATTGATGCCATCCTAACATCAAATCACATGACTTTCGTCTTCTTTCTCCATTTTCATCTTGACGGCACTATTTAGGCGGCACTCCTTCAATTCACTTGTGGGTGGGTGTTGGCATTTGTTCGAAAAACGCCCACAATTGGCAAAAAGTTTATGTGACGTAGTTCGTCGATGCGTAGCTCACATTATCTACTTAATTGGTTAAAGATCAATACAATGATGTAACCAAAAGAGTATGTGCTCAGCTTTCGACAATTATGTCTAGTACTTGGTACTATTGACCATAGATTCATTGATTTTAGTCTGATTTCTTGTTTAGATCAGTGCGACACTGGAGCGAATGAGTAATATTATCTTTAAACAATGTCACTTATACGCCACCCGTACGATGGTAAGAGTTTCGCTATTATTTTTGAACTTTTTAAAATTTTCTCTAGACAATACAAAATGCTTAACGTTAATAAAGATCAGCCGAAGAATTCGTCGAAGTTTTGAAAAATTCCGTAATGTTAACATATATTGTACAGTAGGCTGGTTCGCCGTCCATACAAATGGAAAAACAAGTTCTAGTCACCCCGCGAAAATAAAGTTTGGATTGTTTAAGGATGATTTGCAAAATATTTCGTTCCTAGACCAAGCCATCTGTGAGCTAAACGCTACTGAAAATAACGTTAAAAATCATTTTTTCCGGTGGATTTTTTTGTGTTTCATTTTTTCCCAATTTTTTTTTCTGAAATAATAGACCCTTGAAACCACTTTAAATATAAATTATGATTCTTGTCTTAGAATAACTTATTGGTCGAATTATTTAACGTTTATAGTATTTTTTGTGGATTTTCATAGTGACTACTGTAAACTTTTTCGTATTTGGTGGTAGTATTTTATAAAAAATAAATAGCTGAAGTCAATACCTTTCGAATAATGCCTAATTGATGAAGATCGGAAATATCTGAAGTCAATATCTTTCGAATAATGCCTAATTGATGGAGATCGGAATGAAATTGACGCAGCTGCGCTCATTTTTGTAAAAAGTGTTTGAACATTTTGGCTGTGAAAACCATTGCCTGCATCAAATTATTCCACAAAAATGGAGTCAGTGACATTTTACATTTTTCGTCCGACATTCATCATTTAGGCATAATTCGGAAGCTATTGATACCTCCTATTTATTTTGCATTACACCTCATGCAAAATTTTTCAAAGAAATATGATTTTTTTGATGTTGCCTTGAAAATCCACAAAATATCAATATAAACGCCCTATAATTCTACCAATGATTTATTCTAAGACAAGAATAAAGTTTTTTATTTAAAGTGCTTCCAAGGGTCTATTAATTCAGAAAAAAATGCACGGCAAAATGCAACATAAAAAAGTACACAGGAAAAACATGCTTTACAGATGTGTTTTCAGGTTGTGTTTAGCTCGCAGATAGCTTGACTCAGTTACGAAATATTTTGTAGATAATCATTAAACAATCCAATATTCATTTCTGGTGGCTGCAATTTATTTTCGTAACCAATCCTATTGTACACTGTGCTAAAGAAATGATGAGGTAGAAAACTCTGGAAAGTGATATTGGAGCATTCCATGAAAAAGGGGAACTCTGAACTGTTTTACAAATATGCATTTTTTATATATTATTGCACGTACATAGTGAGATTATGTTCTCATCTAAAATAATTTACAAAAGTTGTAGTGAGTATGTCTCATTTTTTGTAAATACCGTTATTTATTGAGAGTAACAACAAGTCGGATGTTTTCATTAGTCTTTACACAACTTTTTGCGAGGTCGCTGTCGCTATTGTTTATCAGATAGAAACTAGATTTCTGTTCTAAGTTATAGTGTATGGTCCGCTGTATTTAACTGCATACTCATTTTTTTGGTTAAGTGTTTTTTGATAAGAAATTAATCATAACGGAAAGGTAAGTTTCGATGTCCCATACGAGGCGCTTAATTCCTTTTTGTATTAATAATTGTAAAACAAGTCGACTATACAAATTGAATTTTTCTGTTAACAGCTAACTTTTAGTGGTCTAAAAACTGGTGAAACAATTTTGTTTGAAATCGCTTTGCTTGGTGATAATAAAGTGTCTGTACGTGACGCCGAAGAATAAGTTATCTGACATCTTCAACTTTTACTGGCGTTTGTAATAAACAAAGCCCTTTTTTGTACTGCAAATCTCAATAACGCAAAAATGAGCGACCAGCAACCATCAACCAGTGCTAGCCGCATGCGAAAATTTCGAGAAAAGCAAAAAGAGAAAGATCCTAATTTTACCGCTAATGAGGCTAAAAGATTGCGTGAGCTTCGTAAACGAAAAGCAGAAAATCTTTCTGAAGGTGAGTTAAAAGCAATTTCACTTAAGGAAAGGGATAAGAAGAGATTGCAAAGGGCAAAAAAGCGGGTGGAACTTAAAAATCCTACTGATTCTCCTGTAAGTAATGAATCTCCGTACAAGTCGAAACAGACTTTATCTAAAGCTGTTCAAAAGGCTCTAAAAGCACTGCCTCAATCACCAAGAAAGAAAAAAGCGGTTGTTACAGAACTAGCGCGTAAAATGAACATTGCTCTAGCAGAAAGCCCAAACATTAGCACATCAGGTGACGATACACGTTATGACGATGTGAAAGCATTTTACTATCGTCCGGATATTGTGTATACCTGCCCAGGCGCAAATGATTTCATCGTTGTTTGGGAAAACGTCATTAAGAAGAAGTGTCAAAAGCATTATTTGACTTTGTACCTACGAGAAGCCTTTTGCATTTTTAAAGAATTTTTTCCTAATATCGAAATTGGATTTTCAAAATTTTGTAGTCTAAGACCGAAAAATGTTTTGCTAATGAAAGACACACCTTCAGACCAGTGCAAATGTTTAACTCATGAAAATTTTATGTTCAAATTGAAAGGTTTGAAACAAATTTATTGTAACGACTGGTGGACTATGATTTTATGTGATCCTTCTTTAGATTCGAAGTGCTGGAAAAATGAATGTGATACTTGTTCTGATGGCAAAAAAATATTAATTTCTATGGATTTAAGTACAATCTGTGTATGGAAAGAATGGGAAAAAAACTCAGAAAATAAACTACGTTTAGTAAACCACGAAACAAGTTCAGGTGAACTTAAAGAAAAATTGATTGATTCTATCCATATTATGATGAAGCATGTTAATTTAAAACGAGTTCAAGCCGGTGAATTTCAAAAAGTCCAAAGCAATGAAAATGTGCGGATCCTTCAAGTTGATTTTGCGATGTCTTTTGGCTGTGAATACCAGAATGAAGTTCAAAGCGCACTCTGGTCACGAACAAATTTTCTTTTATTTACTGCTGCAAGTTTTTACAAAGGCAATTGTCAAACATATCTTATATGCTCAGATGCAAATTCGAATTACAAGGATACAGTTTTTGTTTTCATCAATAAGTTGTTTAACTTGATGCATAAAGAAAATGAAGACTTACCTTCAGCGGAAATTATTTGGAGTGACGGCCCTTCATCGGAATTTAAGAACCGTTATATGGTTAAACTAACATCAATGTTGAGTGAAAAGTACAAAAGGCCCTTTTATTGGAAATATTTTGCTACATCGCATGGAAAAGGTGTGATAGACGGAGTTGGCGGAAATATCAAAAGACTGGTAAGAGAGAAAATGATGAGCCAAAATGAACGTGTTGTTGTCCAATCAGCCAAGGACTTTTCTGATTTAGCTTCTCAATTAGTCACAAAAACCCGTGTGATTTATGTGCCATCCTCTGAAATTTATGAAAGGATTAAAAGTGTATCGCCGTGGGACAATGCCAAAGCGATAACTGGAGTTTCCAAATTCCATTTTATTAAAACTGAGGAGAAATTTGTGGAGTGCAGAAAACATTTTTTACTTTTTTTTATGCACCTGTAATATATTCGCTGAAATCTGAATAAAACTATAACGATTTCGAATGTTGGTTGACTTGATGTGTCCCGTACGTGACGTGGGTTGTTTGCATTTTTCTTCAGTATTTCATGACTTTTTTTAAATGTTTCTGGGCACTATTAAAGACTAGTATATAATCTATTAAATTAGAGAAAAAAAGTATATATCTGATAAAACAATTAAGTGCTATATGTAATATAAACCGTAAAATTAGTTGAACTTGTCTGTACGTAACAGTGGAATGCACCTATTATTGTTCTTGTAGGTATTGTCGAGAAGAACAAGAATCTGCAGTTGAAATTTCCCAGAAAAAAAAAACAAAGTTGCAGGTAAATTTTGAGTTACGGGTAAAATCCCGGTTTTTCGCTTCTTTGCACAGTTATAAACCTGAAATTTAACTGTTTATCAACCTATTTTCACTTTCTCGTCTGAGTTTAAAAGAAAAAAACCTTGAGTTTTCGAACGATATACAATTAACTAGCAGTGCTCGCTACTTCGCATGCGGAAAAGCCAGTTATTTGTTTTATTTATTTCTGTTTTTGGATAGGGCTGATTTCTAAAATATATCCGACTAGCAGTACCCGCTGATACGCACGCGAATAATCCAGTTATTTTTTATTAGTTTTATCCATCTCTGTTTTTGGATAGTATTTACTGAATTTTCTTTTGGTGGATATAGATAAATCAAAAATAGTAATTTGAAAACCTCTTATTAGATAGCACTCATACACAGGAATGTGCTTGTCTAATTGCACTATTTTAGCTGAACTCTCATCGTATGTATAATTTTCTACCCAGTTTCGAACAAAAAATTGCAGCAGCAGAACCTTTTATATCCTCGATCTCATGTTTCTAAATGCAGCCGGCCATTTTATAATTTTTGCTCCTCTTTCTCAAAAAGTACACATTTCACTTCTCCCTTAAAAGCATGTACGTTTGGTACCACGTTCGTGCCTTTTCGCCCCGCATCCTCCTTATAAGTATACATTTTTAAATAACCAATTATGTTCCGCTTTTTCGTAATTAAAGGGCTGTACACAATTTTCATGCCTTTGTACAAATTTCGAAAAAAACAATTTTACTGCACTTCTACTTGGTCAGAGAAATTTACATACCAAAATTCACTATTCTAGCTGATATACTTTAGTTGGTACTAGGGTTTGGAGTTTCCCTGACTTGTTTTCATTTCCCGGGAAAAAATAATTTATTTTATGTATGCCCAATATGATTTAAAATGTCAACATTTAGTAACCGGTGTGCTTTTTTAACCTATTAACGCCCACCATACACGTCCGTGTACACCATTTCAAGGTTTTATTACTTTTTTGATAACTTTTAATATGAATTCGATTGAGTTTACTCGCTTAACAAGAAAGTAGCTTACTACTCCCATAGTGTTGCTGCCAGATTTTCTTGTTGAATCATTAAAGAAACACCGGATAAAAATGTTGCCACCTTATCAAGTCTCTTAATTGTAAGTGATCGAGAAGAACATAACAATATAATAATAATCTAAAAATATTTTTTATTATTAATACTGACATATTACAAATTAGACGAATGTTTTTGTCAAAATATTTTTAAGAATATTTCTCATTCTACAAATATTTTACTCTAGATTAATAGTCAGAATTAAAGGCGTCATACAATTGGACATTTAAATTGCAGACACAAGTGACTTACACGCCTACGGGAAATTGGTGTCAATTGTTATAAACGAACCTATCCTGGGATAGTTCGATATGGATATATCACCGATATGGATATATTCTCCTTTGAAACCGATTCCAGGTCATATCCTTTGAGACTGATTATCTTTTGAGGTATGGTGCAAGTCATGTCCTCTGACACAGGTTCCTGGTCAAGTCCTTTGAGGCCTAGGTCCTAGGTCATGTCCATGACATACCACAGGGGGTCAATTCACCCTCCAACGACAAACAATGTTAAAAGGGACCGGCCCCTCATACATCTGGGTTAGAACCAGGCGGTCTTACCCACCAGGGACCAATTCTGGGACTTGTCCTGGGACAGTCCATTTTCCCGTAGGGACATACATACACTAGATTCAAAATTAAAAAAAAATGATTAAGGAAACAAATAACTCGGAAAATGTTAAGACGCATTTAATATAGAAGATTCATATAAAAAATTGTACAGAAACAAAGTAAAATATTCTAAAATCTAAAAGCAATATAAAAAATTTAATATTAACTAAATAAAATCATAAGAAATAAAAACATTGAAATAGTCCAGTCATGTGTTCTTACAAAGGGTTAGTAAAAACAAGTAAGGAAATGCTAAAGTCGGGCGGGGCCGACTATATGATACACTCTACTTTCTATTCGAATGTAATCCAACTCGGTAATAAAGTGAAAACGGGAAGAATTTGTGTATGTTTCCTAATCATAGGCTAATATGACCTGACCCAATTTGTCAAATCGAGACGAATATTTATATCGGGGCTATATCCAAACATGGCATGAAGTGACCTACTTACACAATAGGTTCTTCCAGTACAAGTATAACGTGATATGCTTAACATGAAGAAATACGTGGTTTCTGGGGCGAAAAAAGTCTATCCGGGAGCGAAATTTGTATGGGAGCTATATGTAAATCTGAACCATTTTCACCATGTGTGTTTCTAGTTGAAATATAAGATATTTTGAAAGATTTGAAGAAGAACTGTTAAAATATGTGGTTTATAGAGTGGGAAAAGCGAAATTGGGAGTTACATTCGTATGGGGGCTATATCTAAATCTGAACCGATTTTCTTACATTGCTAAATCGATTAAAAAAGTGATTCTAAGTCGATCGGTATAGTTAACAATGGGTCTATCACCCTTCCTTTTGGGTGTTACAAACAAATGCACAAAGACATAATACTCTCGTGGAGTGTATAAATACCGTAGGATATATTTCTCTTCATATTAGATTTCTCTTGAAAATTTCCAGGTGAGCAATTTTAATTGTATCCCAATTTTTAATATATGTAAAGTAAATTGTTATTTCATAATATTTACACCCTCTATTTCTTCGATTCTTCTAGGAAAACAAAAAAAAAAGTTTAACCAGCACGTGGTTTAAGTATTGACATTATGTCAGTCATAGTATTGTCGGTATGATATTTTTGTTTCACAATAAAGATTATGCGCATACTCACAAAAAGTTTGCTGGGTTTCGCAAAATATAGCTACTTAGCGAATTTAAAAGTTCGGTGGAATATTTTGTTTATCAGCGTTTCTCATTTGAAATATGTGACCGCTGGTACTAATATGAACCCTGATTTAAGTCAAAGACATACATTCGTTGCGAAAGTTCTGATGAGATGGGGTAGCGCCCATCGAAACTGCGCAGTCAACTTTTAGCTTTCTCACTTTGCCTTTTTTGCTAATTTTGGGTTCTGCTGAAGACTTCGGCACAACCTATGGTCTTAAACCAAAATAAATGACAAGACATACAACATAACAGACCAACTATACATACAAACAACAACAGTTCTTTTTGCAGTAATAAACAAATGCCCATTTATTGTATTGTCATATTATTGTCAGTATTGTAAATATATAAATTTGAAATATATCTAAAATTTCCAATTTATATAATAATCTAAATTAATGTTCAAAATAATCAATAAAATATGTTTTTAATATTTCCCGTATTCCGAGGAAACAAAAATTGTTTTCCCTGGAAAACCGATTCGGGAATTCCCGGAACCCAAACTCTAGTTGGTACCCTTTTTGTCCCGCTCGCCCATGATTCTAGCTGCAATACTTTAGTTGGCTCCCCCTTACAAGTACAAATTTCTAAAAATCCAATTTTACTGCGCTTATACATACTATAGCTGCAATACTTAAGTTGGTACCATTTTAATCCCTTTTTGTCCCGCTCGCCCCATAAAAGTACAAATTTCGCAAAATCCATTTATGTTGCAAGTCTACGTTGGCAAGGGAATTTACACACCAAATTTCACGAATATAGCTACTATGCTTAAATCGGTACCATTTTTATCCCCTTTTGTACCACCCACCACTTAAAAGTACACATTTAGAAAAATCCAATTTCACTACGCTTCTACATGCTCAGAGGAATTTACATAACAAATTTCACTATTCTAGCTGCAATAATTTAGTTGGTACCAATTGTATCCCTTTTTGTGCCGCTCGCCCCTTAAAAGTACAGAATGGAATTTGCATACCAAATTTCGCGATTCTAGCTGTAACACATTAGTTGGTACCATTTTTATCCCTTTTTGTCCCGCTCGCCCTCCCTTAAAAGTGTTTGGTCAGAAATACAAGTTTTGGTCACTCCAGCTAACATCCCTTATTATTTTACGGATAGAAGTCCAATAAAAATACCTAAAATTCATCATAACAGCTAAAAATGGTAAATAGGCATGGCAACCACTTTAATATATATCCCCAACTTTGGAACACATTTACCCATTTTGTAAATTCGGGAAAAATCTAGTAATTTTGTCATTGTTTTTATCGTTGTTAGGTATTTGTATTGAATTTCGATGCGTAAAACAATAAGAGATTTTAACTGGAAATGTATTCTAGAGAAAGTATCGTTTATACAATATCATATCGACTAAATTGACTTTTATCTGTATTCGTTTTTCATTCATTTAGAATATTTCGAATTGTAACTGATATCAGTACAATTATAAAAAAAGTTGCATGGAATTTAAAATACTCATAAATTAATATTCCTATACTTTTGTACAGGTACGAATTTTGATTTTTTTTTCTAAAAATAAAAAATATTACTTTAAATAAATTTTTATATATTTAATCGTTAAACATGAATAGTTGATGAATATTTAGGGAATAATTTTCCCTAACAAGGACAGTAATACAAGGTTGTGAAGATAAATTCGTAAGTTAAATACGTCCCACACCCAAGACACAAACCTATTTAGCATGTGGAACGTATTTAAAAAATAATTTTTTAACAAAAACACTAAAAATAATAAAAATAAAAGGTATTATGTAATTATATTTTAACAATATTTTCCGTTCCAATTATTTGGCAGTCAAAAGTCCAAAAACTATACAAAATAGGCCATTTTAGGCCATGTATTGTTGTGACATTGAAGAGCCGATATCTCGAAAACTAGAATACATGAATCGGGTATTCCAAAGGCAATTATTTAGCTCTTGGTAAGTAGAATATTATTTTTTTTTATTTTAAAAAATATTTTTTTAAATACGTTCCACAAGCTAAATTGGTTTGTGTCTTTGGTGTGGGACGTATTTAACTTACGAATTTATCTTCACACCCTTCAGTAATACCACCAACAACCCCTAATATTTCGAGCATTTAAGAACATTTTTTGAAGTCTTCTGCTTTGTATTTACTTGATATTTGGCACTTTAAGTGATTCAGATAAAAATCAAATCAAACCAATCAAACTATGATAGCAAGTATCGTGAAATTTGATGTGTACACACCTCAAACGGCATTAACACGTAAAATAAATAGATTTTCCGAAATTCGTAATTTTAAGGGTAAATGGCAGCTATAATAGTAAAATTCGGTGCGAATATTCATCTGACTGTGTGGACGTGCAAAATAAAGAATTCTTAGAAAAATACTTTTAGGGGGAAAACGGGGAGAAATGGGATAAAATTGTACCTATCATACGGCTACAGCTGGAATAATGAAAATCGGTGTATACTTCGCTCTGGCTTTGTAGACTTGAAAAATTAAGTGAAATTTTGATTTCGTACTTTTAGGGTCCAAATGTTCAAAGTGTTCAAAAGAGATAAAATTGGTAACGACCAAATAACTGCAGCTATAATCATACAGTTCGGTGTGTATATTCCCCTGAAAGTGTAAACGTGCAAAATAAAAAACATTTTTTTAGTTTTGTTGTACATTTTTACTTTTAATTGGAAAACGGAAATGGGTATAGGGACAAAATTGCAGCTAGAATCATAAAATTTGGTGTTTACATTCTCTCCATGTGTAGACGCGCAATAAAAAGTTAGTTTTTTAAATTTTTACTTATAGAGAAAACGGGGTGTTGAAGATCGCTCAATCTCTGAGATGATGCGATTGTGGCAACGCCGTATCATCCACATGCTGAAGATCGACCGTATGATCGATCTCAGCTGATGCGTTTATGGCAACGCTGTTAATCCACATATAGATGGCGGTATGAAACGAATGAAAATACCGCCAATATTCACTAGCACTTACGGTATTTAAGCATATTTTTTGAAGATTACAGCCTTCTTGAATACATTTGAAGATTTTTTTTGATATATAGTCAATGACTACCACGCCACCAAAATATTATTGTAGCCTCGTCCTATAAGTGGACGTGATATTTAAATTATATAATTAATTTTAAATCAAAATTAGAATCGTAAAAATCTGAATTTATTCAATACATATTGTAATTAGTAAAAAATATGATAATTTCGCTAATATGTTACAGTACTTCTACGTGAAGTCGACAGCCTCTAATCTGCCGGTAATACTGTGAAATGCATTCATGGTGGAGTGTGATCTTTTCGTTATTATATTTTTTGTAAATAAAAATTAAATTTTTGGGATTTATTTTCCCCGTTGTCGGAATTGTGGGATTTTGGTCTGAAGTATCACAAAAGTTTTTTTTTCTCCAAAAGTAATACTATTTAAAAATGTTTAATTGTTTTGTGATACTTCATTTAAAAATTCCACAAATCCTAAAATGGGGAAAATAATCTATACTGAGGCTAATCTAAGTTAATACTGAAATTTTGTCCAATGGTCGACTAAAACAATAGCGAAAATATCGTTAATTGCTACTGATTTGGTTACAAAAAGAGAATACACGATTTCAATGGTTTGATAAAATGAGGAATATAATTTTTAATTTTAAGTGAGGTTATCCTAAGTTAACGGATTGTGTTTACTTTTACTTTCCCGAAAAAAGTGGAACTATTTTTCTTTTTAAAACCGCCATAGACTGTTCAAATATCCCACTAAACTATTCTTAAATTACACGCATCGCCCTTACTCAAGTCCTTAACAAATCCTTGCTGTCCACAGAAAAAACAGTGACATTTACCATCACATATCTCTTAATCATTGTGCTTGACAAAGCGGCCAACATAACAAGAATCATGTTCGCAAAGTGTAAATATGTACAACACAACAAAGTGGGTTTGCGAAATTCGCACATTCGTCTCCTGCGGCCGAGAGAAAGGACGAAGGAAATCAGCAAAAAAAAAGAAACAGGTCATAAATAAAAATGCTGAGCTTAACTAATTTGCCAACAAATTAATGAAAATATATTTATTTATACATTTTTCTGCTTTGTAATCATTTTTATTGGTTGCTTTCTGTGCCACTAGAAACAACAATAAGAAAAACAACGAACGTACGTCGACGTATGTCCTGTGGGCTTTTTTCCATGATATCCCATGATGTTGGTGTTGTCGTGGTGGTGATGGCGGTATTTTAGTGTTTTCTTACATTGGCATTATTTATGGGTTTTATGAAGGTCATACCATCCAAACATGCTGCTTGTTGTTTGTATCTAGATCAGTGCCTTTTTTCGGGGGTTTAATCCTTAGACAAGGGAATGAAATATGAGCTTTTCTCACAATGTGTGCGGATTAATCCACGTGTAGGCCATGCATGGCGTGCTGTCCTGTGTCTCATCCTTTGTCTTCTCTTTGTATTTTGCTGAAGTGCAATAGTTTGCGTCGGCGTCTGTCATCGATGGGGTGTCCTCGCGTGCAGAATATCGGTCGATGGTTGGTGCCTGTGTGAGAAGGATATCAATGACAGTTGGTGCGATAAAGGGTAAAATGTTGGCCAATTATTGCGGAAGAGCATACTTTGCAAAATATGCACAGCTAACAATTGCGAAACGATCGCTTTTTTGTTTAATCAATTTTTTCGATTATTTTTAAATATCGAATAGTCAAAAAGGTGTCTTAAGACACAACTTCTTAAGCTTTGACCCAGTGTGCAGCATGGTTTCTTTCGATTTTAACAAAATTTTAATTCAAATTTAGTTTTGGTGATTCTCCATCAATTTAAGCAAAGTATGACCTCTGTTACGCAGATAGAATGGAATTGAGGGATATGTAAAATAACCTTTTCTGATAATTTTTTATAGGTGTCCAGCTATGACATAGAACTTTGTAGCATTTCCTATTGGCTTGTTTTATTGGGGCTCAAAAAAAGTAATTATAATTTTTTGAGAATTTTTGTACCCATCTTGTGCTTCGAACCACTGTGTTCACACTATCCTTTGTATTTCCATTTTCCAAATGAATTAATTCCCACACAAAACACAACTCTAAAATGTCTCGCGCCACGAATACAACAACATGTCATTATGACATATTTCGTGTTTTAGCGCCATAAATGTTGTAACAAAGTGATCTCTCTCTCTCTCCCAACCTGTACCCGTATTTCTTGCTGTCAGAGCTTTCACAACAACAGCCGAACATTTTTGCCTCGAACATCATTGTTATGTGACTTTTTCACTTCCGTTGAGTTGATGTGTTTCCGTTTCCTTTTGTATAAAAAATACATTTTTTCTGTTTGTGAGGCAAAAAAAAAATCGTTTACGTTTACAAATTTTTAGCTCTACGTGTGTGTGTGTGTGTTTTGCATTACACTTGGGTCGTATAAAATAGCAGCACACATTTAGTGATGAATTTCAGGTCAGACTTTAAAGAGGGACAATTTTTTTACTATTTACTTTTCTGATGTTAGTCACTTTTAACAAATTTCTTAAAAAAATTGTTCTCTTTTGGCGACGTAAAAAATCAGCCAAAAATTTAATGATAAATGACATAAGTCAGAAAATGAACCAAAAATGGAAAATGATATTGTGACTAAAAATTAACGCCTCAAATAAAAAATTCGCCCAAAAATTGGGTAATTGTTCATACCAAAATTCGTCCAAAAAATTAAGTAATTTTTAATATGTATCTCATGTGTCCGGCCTTCGGTCGGGCTTACACATTTTCTCCTCTGGTCTATGTCCAAAACCTACACAGTGCAACACGAAAAAAAATAACCATATACGGACACCGCTACATGATAAAAGACCAAAAAAGACCCGTGTTTTTTTTTTCCCCCAAAGTCATGCACTTTTTTTATGGGCCCCCAGAGATTTGAGGCCTCGGTGTAATTTTTGGAAAAAAGTGATCATATTCTCAGGCTCATATCTTGCAAACCGTTTATCATGTAGCGGTGTCCGTATATGGTTATTTTGAAATGACTTCAAAAATGTTGCACAGTGAAAGGAAAAAATCTAATTTTTGGGAAATTTTTCAATTTTGCGGCTACCTAAGCGCTACCTAAACGGTGTTAAGAATAATTCCTAGGAAGTTCATATGTTCTAGAAAGTTGTTTATTGAGATCTTAGGTACATTTTTGTAGTTGATTGTTTCCCTGAATTTTCAACGGTTTGCTACCTATGGACCTGAACAGGGGAAAAAGGTTAAAAAAATCTAATTTTTTTAAGTTTTTTGCGATTTTGACCTTGAAGATGAAGTTTTTTTGATTTTATATGTTCACAATTTTTGTTCTTTATGACAAGAGCTAGAACTTTGCCTCAGAGAGTAAATCAAAATTCGGAACGGTTTGCAAGATATGAGCCTGAGAATATGATCACTTTTTTTCCAAAAATTACACCGAGGCCTCAAATCTCTGGGGGCCCATAAAAAAAAGTGCATGACTTTTGGGGAAAATAAAACACGGGTCTTTTTTTTTTGGTCTTTTATCATGTAGCGGTGTCCGTATATGGTTATTTTGAAATGACTTCAAAAATGTTGCACAGTGTTATTGGCGGATTTTTAAAAACAAAGTTTCGTTTTATTTCATACTAAATGTGCCATTTACATGTTGTCAAAGTTGACAAAAAAATGACAAAAAATTGTTTAAACAAAATATGTTTGCTGGACAAAATCACACAGATTTGTTAAGTTTTCTTAAATAAGCAATATATCAATCGAAAGCTTCAGGTTTCTTTTTTTTTAAATCCGATGTGAAAGTGAAGATCGGTTGATAACCAACTAAGGTGCAAAAAAAGTTTTTGGAGGTGTCTGGCAAATTTCAAATACATATTCTTGTTCTATTCGACAATACCTACAATGAAAATAATATCACTTCCCAGAGTTTTCTACTTCATTCTTTTTTGTATCACAGTGTTTTTACAAGATATTGCTCATACTGGAAAAACTTAGAATGAAAAAACTTAACAATGATAAATGGTTGTAATGTCAAAATTGCAGTTTGCTGAAGAGGCCGCAAAATCTATCACCAAAATATAAATGAAAAACAGCTAATGATCCCATAAACACTTCCGACGGGAGGGAGCAACTGTTCAGAGCCTGGTTCAAATGCATGGAATATAAAGGGCGCAATTTTGATATTCCGATGATAGTAATTTCCAGTACCCTAAATATGAGTGATTTGGGATATTGAATTATTTTCAAGAAATTTTTTATATAAAACGTTTAACGCCTTCCGCCTTTGGGCGGTCTTAGAGATTGTATCCTCCCCGGCTACGTGCAATAATAGTGTGTATCGCTTGGAACAACCTTAGACTCAAAACGGTAGGTTGTTGGCGATCACTCTCATTCAGTGAATGGACAAATCATGTGTTATCCTTCTGTATTGGGTGCTTCCATAAGAAAGCTATTCACATATACTTATAAGCAATCCCGATATCTCGACGCAAAGCATTTTTAAGAGCGCAGTGTTCTACCTGAAACCATTCAGATTACCAATACTACTGTTTCTCTATGAACTTCTGAACAACCATATTTTGGAGATAATTTTATTTTTGTATGAGTGCTACTAGAAGGGGCGTGGCAAAAACCTTATATTTCCTTGGGTCAAATTTATTAAAGAATTTTTATCATAATAAAGCTGATTCTGAATATTCTTTTGAAAGTAATCTTGGTTGTAATTTACCATATGAACATTAGGCTGGGTCGCGGCCTATACAAATGGAAAAACAAGTAAAAACGGCGTTAAGTTCGGCCGGGCCGAATTTTATATACCCTCCACCATGGATTGCATTCCACAGAGGTTGACGGTTTTCGTAGAAGTGCAGTAATATTGCAGGAAAATATATTTTTTTAATATAGCCAAACCAAAACAAATACAAATATTGAAAAAATAATTTTATAAATAAATATAATATTTTAATTACTTCAAACCATTATTTATTTAAAATCAAAAAATAAATATTCTTATATTTATATTTTCAAAAAGCTTAAATACCATAAAATTGGTAGATCGTGAGTGCTACAGTTGGTTGTATTTCCATTATATTTTAATTCCAAACGTACAAATATTGAAAATCCATTATCAGACGTACATAGTGCAAAATGATCATGATTCAACCAATTTTTGCAGTAAAAGAAAAATTATGAATTTGGAAAAAACTTTCTATTATGCGTGTCTATGCAGACAGAGGAATGTACACACCGAATTCCATGATTCCAACTGCGCCCATTTGGTTGGTACCATTTTTACCCCCTTGACGTTTCTACGCAATTCGAATTTCATCATTCTAGCTGTAGTCGTTTAGTTAGTACCATTTTTATCCCTCCGTACCCATTGTATCCCTTGAAAGTACGAATTTCGAAAAATTCGTTTATTTTCCGTGTCTACGCAGTCAGAGGAATGTATACCCCGAATTGCATGACTCTAGCTGCGGTCATTTGACTGGTACAATTTTTATCGCCTTTTTTTTCATTTTAACCCCAAAAAGTACGAATTTTACTTGTCTATGCAATCAGATGAATGTATACACCGAATTTCATTATTCTAGGTACAGCCGTTTGGTTGGTACCATTTTTATCCCTCTATTCCCATTTTACCCCTTAAAAATACGAATTTGGAAAAAATACTTTTATATTATGTATCTACTCAATTAGAGGAATGTACACACCGAATTTCGTGTTTCTAGCTGTTGTCGTTTAATATGTACCATTTTTATCCCTTTTTTGCCCCATTTCACCCCCTACAAATAAGAATCACCTTATGGTGCACGTTTTCTCTATAAGGGGAATGCGCATACCAAATATCAAGCAAATATAAACAGACATATTCAAAAAACATGCTTAAATACGCTAAAATATTTGGGGATTATTATGGGTATTTTTAGTCCTTGTGAGGGAAAAATGTTTCCCTTTGGGCCGATTTCGCCCCGTTTCAATCCCAACCGATCTACGACTATAAGACGCATTTATGGAAAACTTGAACGTTCTAGCACCTTTCGTTTAGATGCTAGCGTGCTTTCAACGAGTGGGTGGTATTTTAGTGGCCAATATATATGGGGTTGTTCATCTTCGCCAGTTTCTCTACTTCGTTAGGTGACTATTTAGATGTATTTAAAATACATCGTATCACAAAAGAACAGCGAGGATTTCGAAGCGCAATATATTAGGACACCCTTCATATAACTACTTAGCTCAACATAGTTCAAAGTATAAAAATTGCTATATTTTTGCTCCCAATTGCCCCCACAAGAGCTCTGATATGTGCGTGCGACCATGTAGTGGGAATCCCATCTTTACCCTGACGTATATCCCCATGTGAATGTTTATACGCTGTCGGTTGTTGGTGCTGCTGTTGTTGTTGTTGTTGATGTTATCATCTTTTTGATGTTCACTTTAAAGTGAGTGACGAAATATAAACAGGGATAATAACAATAGCACCACAACAACAGAAACAACAACGAACGAACCAAAACAAAAAAAGAACAGAGATTTTCGGGTTGAATTGTACATCTATCCATCCTTGAGCCTTGAGGAGGAGGTGGAGGAGTGTGTGTTTCGGGTTGGCGCTGCTCTGTAATAGTTGCGACGGTAGTAAAAAAGATTTTACGCTGTGCTATGTTGATTTGCTGCCGGCTGTTTGTTGTTGCTGTTGTCACAACTTTTTTCCCACTCACAATCAGTTCAGGACGTAAAAGTGTATGTGTATGTTTTTTTGCTTTGTATATGTGTTGTTGGTGTTGCTGTTGTTGTTGTTATGTGTGCTTAAACAATTTCCTTTTTATGTTATTTTAATTTTATGTTATTGTTATGACACAATGAAATGAAATTGAATTGACACTGACGCCATATCGTACGAAAATATATGAGTGGAAGCATCAGCCAACCAGCAGCAGGACGAGGATGAGCTCGAGCTGAAGCATCATCATCAGTAGAGGCAGCAGCGGCAGCGTCTTTGGGACAGCAGCAGCACCATGTGTAGCAAGCTCTCCGATTATAGTGGCTGTTATTTGTTCGTCGGTTTGTCTGTCTGTTTGTTTGTTTGCCCTGAAATGTACTCCGAAGCGTTATATCCTCCATTCACATATGCGAATACTTATAGTAACGGTCGGAAGGACGGACGAATGGACGGACAGACATAAATAGATAACGAGAACACCCAAAAGAATGACAGTTGTTACTGACATTTTTATTGTTGATGCGGTATCCTTAAGTTAAGCTTTTATTCTGGATCATAACGGGATTTTTATTAATATGAGGGGGAATGGAGTGAGCACATCAAGGACCTGAGAAGGGGTTAAGTTTAAGGAGTCAAATTGAGGATAGTTTTATGTAGTTTTTTTTTTGGATAAAGTAACCTCTTTTGGGGTAACGTCACAGATTTGTATGGTTTTAAGTGAAATAGGTTTAAGCATTTAACTTAATGTCTGTAAAGCTCTAATTTTTACTCAAAGAAAAAGCATTTTTCGACGATTAATTTTCAAAAATCTAATGATGTAGTTCTACAGAAAAGCATTTTACCAAGAAAAATCCATATTTTGTTTTAGTAAATACTAATATTGTGTTTTAGAAAATTGATAAAAAAAAATTTTCATGCAACTCTGTAGTAGTTTGTGCCTGTACGATATTTACACGTTTTATAAAAAAAAAAATTAAAAAATGTTATTTGGATAGCATATATGTAGCTTAGTAGACACGAGGAAATTAAAATGACCTTATAAAATTCATCGTTTGCACATTTCCTGCTACATAATGAAGTGGGAGAATCTACTCTTTGATTTTATGCAAAAATTCCACCAACATTTAGCAATCGCTAAACAAACTCTGTGGAAAATTTCAAGAAATTCGGACCAAAACAAACAATTTTGTATGAAAAATTAATTGTGAGTTATAAAGGTGGTATGTGATGGCGTAGCTAATTTTCATGAAATTTTCAGAACTTTTTCATATTCTTAATTTTAAACATTCCGGCCAAAACAAAAATGTTTGTATGAAAAATCCAGTTTGAGTTATATGGGCGGTATTTGATGGGCGTGGTCGATTTTGATGAAACTTAACATTTTTCTTATTCCTAATTGCGTTCAGAAAATTCTCGTTGCAAGTTTCATCACTCAACGGCGATTCTTTATATTTGTACCCTCCACCTCCAGGATGGGTTTATACTAACTTTGTCATTCCGTTTGTAACACCTTGAAATATCGACCTGAGACCCTATAAAGTATATATATTCTTGATCGTCATAAAATTCTAAGATGATCTAGCCATGTCCGTCCGTCCGTCTGTTGAAAGTACGCTAGCATCTAAACGAAAGGAGCTAGAACGTTCAAACAGTCGTAGATCGGTTGGGATTGAAACGGGGCGAAATCAGCCCAAAGGGAACATTTTTTCCCTCACCAGGACAAAATATACCCATAATAATCCCTAATATTTTAGCGTATTTAAGCATGTTTTTTGAATATGTCTGTTTATATTTGCTTGATATTTGGTAAGCAAAAACGTGCACCATAAAGTGATTCCTATTTGCAGGGGGTGAAATGGGGTAAAAAGGGATAAAAATGGTACATATTAAACGACAACAGCTAGAAACACGAAATTCGGTGTACATTCCTCTAATTGAGTAGCAAAATAATAGAAAAGTATTTTTTCCAAATTCGTACTTTTAAGGGGTGAAATGGGAATAGAGGGATTAAAATGGTACCAACGAAACGGCTGTACCTAGAATAATGAAATTCGGTGTATACATTCTTCTGATTGCATAGGCAAGTAAAATACACGGATTTTTCAAAATTCGTACTTTTTGGGTTAAAATGAAAAAAGGGATAAAAATAGTACCAATCAAATGAACGCAGCTACAGTCATGAAATTCGGAGTATAAATTCCTCTGACAGTGTTGACATGGAAAATGAACTGATTTTTCGAAATTCGTACTTTTTGGGGTCAAAATGGAAAAAGCGGATACAAATAGTACCAACCAAATGACCACAGCTAGAGTCATGAAATTCAGAGTATACATTCCTTTGACTACGTAGACATGAAAAATACAAGTTTTTTTTCCAAATTCGTACTTTCAAGGGATACAATGGTACAGAGGGATAAAAATAGTACTAACTAAACGACTACAGCTAGAATGATAAAATTCTAATTGCGCAGAAACGTCAAGGGGGTAAAAATGGTACCAACCAAATGGGCGCAGCTGGAATCATGGAATTCGGTGTATACATTACTCTGACTGCATAGACACGCAAAATAAAAAGATTTTTCCAAATTCGTAATATTTCTTTTTCGGCAAAAATTGGTTGTATCATGAAGTTAGGTTATTTTGCACTATGTACGTCTGATAATGGATTTTCAAAATTTGTACTTTTGAAATTCAAATAGAATGGAAATACAACCAACTGTAGCACCCACTATCTACCAATATTTATGGCTTTGAAAATATAATATAAGAATATTTATTTTTTGAATTGATATAGCATTATGATTGAATTGGTAGCATTACCTTAAAAGCGTGGTTTGAAATAATTAAAATATTATATTTATTTATAAAATTAATTCTTCAATATTTGTATTTGTTTTGGTTTGGCTATATTAAAAAAAATATATATTTTCCTGTAATATTACTGCACTTCTACGAAAACCGACAACCTCTGTGGAATGCAATCCATGGTGGAGGGTATATAAAGTTCGGCCCGGCCGAACTTAGCGCCGTTTTTACTTGTTTTTTCATTGTACGTTCGTGAGCTGGACGCGTTCAAAATAGTCTTTATAAATCAGGTTTTTCTTGAATAAAATTCACGATGAGAATGGTATTGAGAAAAAAACCGCTAGAAATTAAAATCCTTATCAAACCATATTAAAAACGTGCAATATAACCCAGTAAAAAGGACAGATTTATACTATTTTAGTGCAATTTTTGATGCATTTTTTATAAAAACCGCAATAACTTCCACATTTTTAGTTCGATTTATGTTTTTAGGGGCTCGTTTGAGAGGTACTGAAAACCAATTGCAATTTTTAGATTTTTCTAACCCATTAAGGGTCGCAAATTTTTTTCTTGTTGTTAATACTCAGTGGGTTAAATGTGAAGTAAAAACTGAAACGTGGGGTCATTTGCATCGTAAACACATTCTAGTCTTATATAAAGCAAATTTTTGTCGGGAACATCCACTACTTTTATTCTGAATCCACTCTAATGTAGATAAGATGCTAGTTCTTCCGTTTGTAATATTAATTATACAAATAAGCACACTAGGGATACTTTTTTTTATTAAATTTTCTCAATTTTCGTCGAAGGTGCCCTTTATATTTGTACTATGATTTTGTTAGTATAAGTCCGATTATGTCCGTAAACAGAAAGTAGGGTTAAGGGCTACAAATCTTCTGAGTATTACCTTCGGGTAGAAGCAGTAGTTTAGGAACAGTCGAAACAAAAATTTAGACAAAATAGTTTTTTGTTGGCACGAAAACCCCATAAAAATAAAAAACCAAAAAATGCCGTTCCATTTTTTAAATGAAAAATATCTACGGATACAGGTAAAAGTTATAAAAAATAAAATTAATATTTAATTTTATGTATAGTTGACCTTTTATTTTCTATTTTTTCCGATGGTCTGGCTTGAGGTCATGAACAAATCAAAAAACGGATGTTTAGTTTTTCTAAATTGTTTTATTTATTTATTCTTTTCCGATATTTTGATCGTCATCGACGATCATCCTCAGGGATATTCACTTAAAAATACAAACAAAAATTAATTATACAACAAGACAAAACAAAAATTATCACAATAATTACATTTTAGCAAAACCAATGAACTCTTTCGTTTCGAAGTACTTTCTCAACTAAAGCTATAGTTTTCGTCCATATTTGTCAACAATGTTTCGATATATTTGTGCCCAGTGGTCAGTGTCAGTCTTGTAGTTCATTCTCTGGTCAGTAGGGACATTTATAATATGTAACATTTCAAGCGTATATCTTCTGCGATAATTATTTTCGTGCGTCAAAATGTCTACGTCGTTGAAGTTTGTCTTGTGCCCCGTCAAGGTACAATGGGCTGCCAGTGCTGTCTTTTGTTCCGTTTTTTGATCAGATTTGTGTGCAGAAAGTCGAGTTTTTAGTTTCATCTTTGTAGTACCAACGTATACCTTCTGGCAGACGTTGGACTTGTCACCATTACATTTTTTCTTATAAACTACGTTCGATTTTTCTTCTTTATTTATTTTTGATTTTGTCTTGCTCAAAAGGTCATTAATTGTGTTGTGGCTCTTTAACGCTAATTGTATGTTGTCCTTATTATAAATGTTGGAGTTTTTGAATCTTTCCGAGAAGCCAGGAACATATGTCAAAGTAGTGAGACTTCATTCAACACACACTGTAATTTCGAGAAGAGATCGGCTTTCAGTTCAGCCTTCATGAAGCTCATTTTCATCTCGGTTGCTATGTCAATAAGCAAAATTGCTACATATGGAGTTCAGAGAACCCACACGTGAATATTGAGAAGCCAATACATCCACAGCGAGTCACTATTTGGTGTGGATTTTGGGCTGTACTGACAAATTGAGTTGATCGGATGAGGTACTGCCGCGCCAGTCGTTGTAGTCAATGATATTGTGTTACATTATTAAATGACAAAGTTCAATATTTCCAACAAAAAACGGAAATTTTAAAAAATAATCAGAAAATTATATACGACAGTCAACTCAACAATAATAAAACAACACACATTAATAAATTTGATGCATTAAAGAGAGAACAACAAGGAGAACTCAGCATAACACACACAAATGATTGGTTTGTTAACACAACACCAAAACAAATCCCAACAAATATACAATGGTTGCTTTCACTGGGACCGAAATATGCACTACCTCCCAATAAGCACATCGGATCCGAATCGGATCCAACTTCTCTGATTTGGTTTCGAGAACGGGTCCGATTTCGGTGCGAGATCGGTCACGAGAACGGGAGCAATTCCCTCTTCGATATCGGACCGAGAATTGAGTCCGATTTCGAAATGATATCGGACCCGAACTCAAAACGATGTAGGAACCAACATCGAAGTGAGTTCGGATCCGATTTAGATATGAGTTCGTATCCGATCTCCAAATGATTTCGTATCCGAAAACGAAATGAATTCTGATCCGTTGCCGAAACGATTTTTGTTCCTGCATAATTTAGCATAAATTAATAAGACTTAACAAATTCAATTTTTACGCATTTATATATAGCATAGGTAAGTATAAACGATTACAAACTATCTTATAGTAATAAGCTGTTAGATTGCGATTAAGATTGGTAATCAATTAGATTACGTTTTAAAAATAATTGTAATAACTATATAATTCTCTATTAAACAATTCCTTGTCAATTAGTAATCAGAATTTGTTTGATAGAGAATTATATAGTTATTACAATTATTTTTAAAACGTAATCTAATTGGTTACTAATCTTAATCGCCATCCGAATCGGAACAGAGAAAGCGGAGTCCGACATCTCGGACTCAAATCGGATCCGAATCGGAACAGAGAAAGCGGAGTCCGACATCTCGGACTCAAATCGGATCCGAATCGGAACAGAGAAAGCGGAGTCCGACATCTCGGACTCAAATCGGATCTGAATCGGAACAGAGAAAGCGGAGTCCGATATCTCGGACTCAAATCGGATCCGAATCGGAACAGAGAAAGCGGAGTCCGACATCTCGGACTCAAATCGGATCCGAATCGGAACAGAGAAAGCGAGAAACCGAGATGTCGGACTCAAATCGGATCCGAGTCCGACTTTGTGCTTATTGGGCTAACACAAAGACTACATTTCCATTATTTAAAGTAATTACAGAGGGAGAAGAATGCATACAGACATTAGAAAACAGGGAACAACAAGACATTGCAAGAACAAGATTGACGTCGCTAATAGACGACCACTTACAAAAAGTTGAACTGACTAAACGGGATAAACTCATACTTGAAACAGTGGGACAAACGAGACATTTTCTGAAAGAAATCAATGACATACTTATACTTAGTGCCGACAAAGGAGGCAAAACCGTTGCTATGGACAAAAAATACTAGCAACAAAAGATGACATCAATACTTAGAGATATATGTACCTACAAAAGGCTAAAACGAGATCCAACTTCCAGCCTACAAACCAAACATAACAGACTAGTGGAAAAATTATTCAACATGAAAATAATAGACTTGACAGACAAAAATAAGTTGACATGCCGAGCAGCAAATGCACCAAGAATTTACGGACTCTCCAAAGTTCACAAAGATGGAATACCTCTACGACCGATATGTTCTTCTCTTAACTCCCCGGCCTATGGACTGTGCAAATATATAACCAACATTTTAAAGAATTTAACAAAGGACTCGAAATATAATGTAAAAAACGCCATAGACTTCAAAAGCAGAATCCGAGGTTTACACATTGACGATGACGAAGTACTAGTATCATTTGATGTTATTTCTCTGTTCCCCAGCATTCCTGTACACTTCGCAATTAAGACGATTGAAAGAAAAGGGACGAGAATAAAAGACTTTACAAGTATTCCGAAGTATTTATTCTTAGAATTGGTGACATTTTGCATCAAGGACACTAGATACTTTAAATATGACGACAAAATATATGAACAACGAAAAGGTATGCCGATGGGATCTCCAGCATCTCCAATAATTGCTGACATCGTTATGGAGGAACTTTTGGACACTTCACTGGATAAGATGACGTACAAACCACGACTATTAACGAAATATGTTGACGATCTTTTGGCAATCATTAAGGTAGATGAAATTCAGACCATGTTACAAACACTCAACTCGTTCAACAAACAAATACAGTTCACAATGGAAAGGGAAGATAACAACAAACTACCATATCTGGACTGTATTATTCATCGACAAGGTTCTCGGCTTAAACTTGACTGGTATCAAAAACCTACTGCTTCTGGTCTTCAATTTTAACTCAAAACATCCTAGGAGAGTAATAATAAACACAGCGACTAATTTCATTAACAGGATCTTATCTATAAGTGACGCAGAATTTCACCAAGACAATATACTAAAAATTAAGGACATACTAAAAAAGAATGACTTTCCCACACAAACAATAGCAGACTTAGTAAAAAATATAAATTCGGAAAAAGTGCACACCACAACAGATACCAAAGAAAACGACAAAATATTCAAATCTCTGACCTATGTAGCGGTTTTTTTCTGAAAGATTTCGCCATTCAAATTTATACGACAAAGAGAAATACCAATTAGCACTTAAGACGCATGTTACAGTCAATAACCTTTTTAGCAGGATAAAATCTAGATTAAAAAATGAAGATAAATCGGACGTAGTTTACCAAATTACATGTAACGGGGACAAGTCCAACTTATGCCAAAAGGTATATGTTGGCACCACTAAGACTAAATTAAAGACAAGACTTTCTTCGCATAAATCTGACCAAAAAGCAACAAATATACCACTAGAAGAAAAAACCGCTTTGGCTGCCCACTGTACTTTGACGGGTCACACGCCAAATTTCGACGATGTAAAAATATTAGCACAAGAGAACAACTACAAATGCTGCAGATACACTCTTGAAACTTTACATATAATGGATGTTCCCTCTGGCAAGAGAATAAATTACAAAACTGACACAGACGGCTGCGCTAACATATACAGACACATTATTAAACAAGTAAGAAGGCGTTAAGTTCGGCCGGGCCGAATCTTATATACCCTCCACCACGGAGTGCATTCCACAGTATTACCAGCAGATTAAAGGATGTCGACTTTACATGGAAGCACAGTACCATATTACGAAAGTTGTGATATTTTTATGCACATATATTTGTTTACTATTTCAAACTATAATGTATACTTATGTGCACTGTTTAAAATCGACTACTATATATAAATAAAATGCTGAAATTGTGAAAGTGAACATGCCTAAATATTAGGCGATTGTCAGTCGCCATTAGAAAGAAGCATTTTCAGATACAGACAAAGTGATAAGAAAAGTATAAATTTTAAAGATATCCCCATTCGCCCCATTCTCCGCACAAATGTAAAAAACAGTTTTTCGAGTCTTCATAGTCAGAATGTATACATCGAATTTCATGATTTCAACTTCAGCGGTTTAGTAAGTCCCATTTTTATCCCTCTTTTTAATTATATTCCTTAAAAGTATGAATTTCGAAAAATCACTCTATTTGAAGTGTCTATGCAATTAGAGGGATGTACACACCGAATTTCATGATTCTAGCTGTTGTCGTATCATTGGTACTATATTTTATCCCTTTTTGTCCCATTTATTTTCTTTGTGGTGCTTCCAAGCTACAACAAATTTTAACTGTATGAAAATAAGAAATTTAATTAATAAGCCAAGGCTACCAATATTTGTATTATATATATATATATATATATATATATATATATATATATATATATATATATGTAATGGATATAATACTTCAATTCATAAAGTAAATATAAGGGAGCAATCATAAATACCCTAAATATTGGGGGATAGAGAGTGTATTTTCAGCTACAGTCGTTTGGTTGGTTGTATTTCCATCCTATTTTAATTTCAAAAGTATAAATTTTGAAAATACGCTATCTCTCACGTACGCAGTATAAGACAACTTCATGATTCTACCATTTTTTTTGTCGTAAAAGCAACAAACGAATTTGGGAAAAAATATTTTACGTGGCTATGCAGTCAGAGGAATGTACACACCGAATTCCACGATTCTATCAGCGGTCATTTTGTTGGTACCATTTTTATCCCCTTTTTCCAATTTTGCCCCCTCAAGAGTACGACTATCTAAAACCTCTTTATTTTACGTATCTACACAATAAGAGGGATGTACACACTGAATTTCATCATTCCAGCTGTATTCGTTTAGTTGATACTATTTTTATCCCCTGTAGCCATTGTATCCCTTGAAAGTACGAATTTTGGAAAAAACGTTTTATTTTTCGTGTCAACGCAGTCAGAGTAATGTATACTCCGAATTTCATGATTCTAGCTGCTGTCATTTGGTAGGTACTATTGTTATCCCCTTTTTCCATTTGAACCCCAAAAAGTACGAATTTTAGAAAGTTCCTTTATTTTACGTGTCTACGCAATCAGAGGAATGTATATATCGAATTTCATTATTCTGGGTGCAGCCGTTAGGTTGGTACTATCCCCATTTAATCCCTTAAAAGTACGAATTTAGAAAAAATACTTTTATATTCTGTATCTAATCTATTAGAGGAATGTACACGCCAAATTTCGTGTTTCTATCTGTTGTCGTTTGATAGGTACTATTTGTATCCCTTTTTGTCCCATTTTGCACCCTACAAATAAAAATCACTCTATTTTGCCCTTTTATGCTATAAAGGGAATGCGAATTGCAAATATCAAGTAAATACAAGCTATTATGTTCAAAAAACATGCTGAAATACTCTAAATATTAGGGGCAGTTTCAGTCCTTGTGAGGGAAAAATTTTTCCCTCAGGCCCGATTTCGCCCACTTTCAATCCCAACCGATCTGCAACCATAAGACACATTTAGGAAAAATTTGAACCTCCTAGCTCATTTCGTTCGGCCGCTATCGTGCTTTCAACAGACAGACGGACATGGCTATATCGTCTTAGAATTTTACCACGACCCACAAAATATATACTTTATGGGGTCTCCGATGAATATTTTAACGTGTTACAAACGGAATGACAAAGTGAATATACCCCCATCCTGGAGATGGAGGGTATAAAAACATAAATGTAAAAATAATTTAGTTGACAAAGACTGGTTGCGCGGACAAGTTACTGTCGTTTATACTTTATATTCATAAATGTAATTATTGTCATAAAATAATTGTTAAGTGTTTTTGTATATTTAATGTTAAAAATATTTCTTTTTATAGTGACACCCCTGAAGATGATTGACGAAGTCAATCGAAATATTGGGAAGTTTTAAATAAAAAAATTAATAAAAACACAACTTCGTTGTTTTTTAAATTACATGACCTCAAGCCGGACAAAAACACCTACACATAATTTATTAAAAGGTCAACTATCCAAAATACATCAAATAATCAGTACTTTTTTTGTAGCCGATTCTAATTTAAAATTTTATACTAAAGGATATGCATTTTAAATGTTTCTATTGGTCTTAGTTTTTTATTTTAAAAATAGTTGAAACAAAAATTAGTGCAAAGAGGGTCTTAACAACGGGAGCTTCAGAACAACTCAATATTGGATCCGATTTCGCGGACCAATTTTCTCCAGTTTCTGTTTCATCATGTGGCAACACCAAGTGTTTGTTAGTCGTAAGTAACGAATAATAGTAATTGTAAAGAGAATATTTAAGATGCTGTTAAAATTACCATATTTATAGATCATAACCTAAAATCAGCACCCAAGGACATTGCCGTAATAAAGCAGAGCTGAATTACTTCATGACCACACAACCACCGTTTACTTACGCTATAAATCCCCAACGAAAGCATTTAATTGTTAATTCAATTAAACACATTAAGCATCCATCACCGGGGCTATAATCTCTTCATTACACTTCCATAAACACTGGTTGGTGGTGCTGGGCCCTGACACACAATTCGTGCGAATCAGTTTTTGCAAACTAATCAATCAAGCGGAGATCAAATGAACATACGGACAAACGAATGACTGAAAGATATCAATAACGCATTTCCGAACAATCATAACAACGATATCCACTCATAAACAACAGCAGCCACAGCAACGGCAACATCGCCAGCAAAACGGAAGGCCAACAAACAACCATTCAATGTTGCAACATTGAAATTTACGCCCACACATAACTTTTCATTGTTTCCTTCCTCCAGCGAATCTATGGGTCGGCCGGTGGTCCGGTGTTTGCCAACCACCACCCAAAAACAATGAACACTCAACACCAAATCATTCAAAATGGAAAGACGGGTGCAAAAAATTATAATACAGATGTTACATATCACAGAATTATTTCATTTCATTTCATTGCCATTGAATGGATGATGACAGAAAAAGAGAAATGGCAAAGATACAGGCACAAAGAGACAAACGCAGCAGGGCCGGAGGGAGAGGGAGAGAGCGCACGAGTAAAGGATAGAGGTCCTTTTGCAATAAAGTTTTGGGGGGGGGACTATCACGGCAACAAACATGTGCAAGATTTATGTTTATCACACAAATGTTTTTCGGCTGTGGAGCGCTACTCTCGTACCACTCGTACGTGCTACCATTCCGGTGGCCTTCTCCTTTCGCTGAGGGCTGGTGTCGGGGTGAGGGGGGCAAAACAATAAAAATTATCACACTTGCATATACAAATCTTTTGGCATTTGCTGCTCTCTCTCTGGGTGGATGTTGTTATTGCTACAGCAACAACATTATTATTTTTGGTTCTTCTTTTTCTTTTCGGCAACAAATAATTTTCGCAAGCTGTTGTCGTCGTCGTATGGCGAACTAACTGGCTTGGCTTGGCTTGGCTTGGCTTGGCTGGCTGGCTGACTGTTATTATAACTCAATTTCTCATAATTTAATACGCTTTTCTGGCCTGGCGTTGAAAGTGAACGGAGGGGGGCGCGCATTATGAGGGTGGAGAACATTTTTGGAAACCCTTGGTAACCCATTTTACCTTTAATGTGTTCCTCCTACTTTTACTCGTACACAATGGGTGTATATGGGAATTATAATGTGTTATATGTTGCACTTGTCCTTGGCATACAAATTATGATTTCCTATTTATGTGGATGTGTACAATGGTCACTATCTTATGTTGAGGGGTGTTTTGAGTTTGTCCGTTTGTTTGTAATTGCCTAGAATACAACAGGGACAGGTCGCAGTTTATGCCGTTGGACATATGCTGTCCTGTTTACTATGATTTCATCATTAGCTAACTTAGCAGTCAAAAACTGGTGGTAATATGTGACCTCTATAGTGGTAAGAAGCCAACTTACATCAAGACATGGCCCGGTGTGGTCGACTTTCGCTGTAGATTACAATTGGTGAGGAAATCTGTGGATTCTTGAACGGAGAAAAATCAAATCTACGGTCACAAGGCAATAAAGACTTCATGTGCCATAGCAATTTGATAACAAAATGTAAAATATAGGGTGGGCCATTTAAAATATTTTGTTCCAGCGTAGAGCGCCTCATTTTGCAAATGTCAAATCCGAAAATAAAAACAAGTAAAAACGGCGGGCCGGGCCGAACTTTATATACCCTCCACCATTGATGGCATTCCACAGAGGCTGTCGATTTTCGTAGAAGTGCAGTAATATTACAGGAAAATATAATTTTTTATATAGCCAAATCAAAACAAATACAAATATTAAAAAAATAATTTTATAAATAAATATAATATTTGAATTATTTCAAACCACGATTATAAGGCAAGGCTACCAATACGTCAATTCAAAAAATAAATATTCTTCTATTTATATTTTCAAAAAGCTTGAATACCATAAATATTGGTAAATATTGGGTGCTACAGTTGGTTGTATTTCCATTCTGTTTTAATTCCAAAACTACAAATTTTGAAAATCCAACTTCATGATTCAACCAATTCTTGCCGTAAAAGAAAAAGTACGAATTTCGAAAAAACTTTTTATTTTGCGTGTCTAAGCAGTCAGAGGAATTCCATGATTCCACCTGCCGCCATTTGGTTGGTACTATTTGTACCCCCTTTTTCATTTTAACCCCAAAAAGTACGAATTGTGAAAAATCCGTGTATTTTACGTGTCTATGCAATCAGAGGAATGTATACACCGAATTTGATTATTCTAGGGACAGCCGTTTGGTTGGTACCATTTTTATCCCTCTGTTCCCATTTAACCTCTTAAAAGTACTAATTTGGTACTTTTTGCCCCATTTCACCCTGTACACAAAAAAAATCACTTTATGTTGCACGTTTTTGTTACCGGGGGAATGCGCATACCCAATATCAAGTAAGTACAAACAGACATATTGAAAAAATATGCTTAAATACTCTAAAATATTAGGGATTATTATGGGTATTTTTAGTTCTTGTGAGGGAAAAAATTTTCCCTTTGGGCCGATTTCGCCCCATTTTAATCCCAAGCGATCTACGACTATAAGACGCTTCTATGGCAAATTTGAACGTTCTAGCTCCTTTAGTTTAGATACTAGCGTGCTTTCAACAGACGGACGGACATTGCTAGATCGTCTTAGAATAGGGTATCAGGTCGATATTTCAAGGTGTTACAAACGGAATGATAAATTTAGTATACCCCCATCCTGGAGGTGGAGGGTATAATTAATGATCAAAGTCAAACTAATCGGTAGTTCAAATTTAAAATTTGATTTTCCATATTTATACTCCATATTTAATAATTTGAGTAAAAGTATGAAAAAAAGTGAATAAATCGAGGGAAATTTCAGCAAAATGCTAAGACGTATGAGAATAATACATTAGGGTGGTTCTTTATTTTTTTCGGGCCCATAGTTATTTTTACTAAGCCTCGTATTTGATTTGAACTGGGATTTTTTAAAAACAGATATTCGGCAAGTGAATTGTGCTTCTCGTTTCGTTTGTGAGAATCATTAGCTTAAAGATGCCGGGTATGTTGTTGAAAAATCGCTGCGAAGCCACCTGACGAAGAATTTCACAGGTCGAAAATCATGACCGTGGTAGTCTACAGCCAAGTAATAAATGTCATCATGCCATAAAATAAATTTGCATTGTATTAAATATAGATGCAAAATGGTCTTGAGCCAGGACAATATCCCAGTTCAAATCAAATTTAAAATAATTTTTGAAAAATGTTATCCTTTGGAACTTTAACTTTAATGGACAACAGGAAGTGGAAATGAAAAACGAAAAACGCCATTTAACTTCATTTCACATATAGTTTCGGACGTATATCATCTGGTTCAAGTGTAATATGGGCTGTAGGACAGTGTTATCTCTAGACTAGAGTCACTCCATATTCAACAATTTTGTTTGTTTGTCATTTCTATAAGAGTGGTCAGACATACAAATTCAGTTTAACATGTTTTCGTCTCAAACGACCATTTGAATGATCTTCTTTCTAAATTCCAAGCGAATCGACAAGTCTGACCCACGTTCGGAAAACTGTTTACGCACTTTATTATAGCTTTTCTGCTCGAAGGAGTGGCGCCAAATGATCGTCTAAACTCTCTTCGTACTGAAATGACAGACTACAAACCAAATTCTTGTATCAATATCGTAATATCCTATTTTCTTTAAATTTAAAGATCACTCTCTGAAATAAGAACAAGTAAGGAAAGGCTAAAGTCGGGCGGGGCCGACTATATGATACACTCCACTTTCTATCCGAATATAATTCTACTCGGTAATAAAGTGAAAACGGGAAGAAATTTGGTATGTTTCCTAATCATAGGCTAATATGACCTGATCCGATTTGTCAAATCGAGAAGAATATTAGTATCGGGGCTATATCCAAACATGTAATGAAATTACTAACTTTCACAATAAGTTCTTCCAGTTCAAATATTATGTGTTATGCTCACTTTGAAGAAATCCGGTGAAAATTCGTGGTTTCTGAGGCGGATAAAGTCAATCTGGGGGCTATATGTCTTTGTATGGGAGCTATATGTAAATCCCAACCGATTTGACACACTTTCACCATGGCTGTTTCTAGATGAAATATAAAATCTTTTGCCAAATCTGAAGACAATCTGATACAATATGTGGTTTCTAGAGCGGAAAAAGTCAAATCGGGAGCGAAATTTGTATGTGAGCTATATATAAATCAAAACCGATCTAACACATGTGGTAAAAATGTGTTTCTGTTGAATTATAAGATGTGTTGCCAATTTTGAAGAAAATCTGTTGTAATATGTGGTATCTAGATCGGGAGTGAAATTCGTATGGGGGCTATATCCAAATCTGGACCGATTTTCTTCAAATTAAATTGCGTTCGTCCTTATCCCGGAAAACTTCGTTGTGCAAAGTTTCATTTGGTTCTGTTTACAATTGCAATCTACCACCCTGTATGTTTATAAAGTATTTTGAGAACATGATCAAATATTAAAATTAATTTCTTAATTTTAACTGGGGGCGTTGTATATAATAAATAATTTGTAGGTTTATTGTGTTTGGAGAAACATTATGAAATATACAGACGGGCAGACATATTTATAATTCCCTATTCCGCGAAGGGGAAAGGTATCACACCAGAAATATAATAATCTATATATATAAGAGTTGCATTACTGACTGACTTATCATTGACCAGCCCCCAGACCAAACGGCTGAAGCCAGTTTTATGAAATTCGTACTTTTAGGGGGTAAAATGGGACAAAAAGGGATAAACATGGAACCTTCGTTCTGACCAAAAGGCAATAGCTAGAAACATGAAATTCGGTGTATTCCTTGCAATGACAATGCAGACAAGCTACAAATAGGGATTTTTCGAAATTTGTACTTTAAAGGGAGGAAAGAGTAAGACAGGGATAAAAATGGTACCAATTTAAGAATTGCAGCTAGAATCGTGAAAATCGGTATTTACATTTCTCTGACAACGTAGACTGGCAATATAAATTGATTTTTCGAAATTTGTACTTATAAGGGGTGAGCGGGACAAAAAGGGATACAAATGATACCAACTAAAGTATTGTAGCTAGAATCGTGAAATTTGGTATGTAAATTCCTCTGACCATGTAAAAGCGCGTTAAAATTTGATTTTTCAAAATTTGTACTTTTAAGGGTTGCGAAGGACAAAGAGGGATGAAAATGGTACTAATTTAAATATTGCAGCTATAGTCACGAAATTTGGTGTGTAAATTCCTTTGACAATGTAAAAGCGCAAATTTAAATTGATTTTTCGAAATTTGTACTTATAAGGGGTGAGCGGGACAAAAAGGGATAGAAATGGTACCAACTAAAGTATTACAGCTAGAATCGTGAAATTTGGTATGTAAATTTCTCTGATCATGTAGAAGCGCAATCTAAATGGATTTTTCGAACTTTGTTCTTACAAGGAGTGAGCGGGATAATCATGGTACCAACTAAATTATTATAGCTAGAATCTTGAAATTTAGTATGTAAGTTCCTCTGACCATGTAGAGCGCGTTAAAATTGGATTTTTTCAAAATTTGTACTTATAAGGGGTGTCCGGGATAAAAATAGTACCAACTAAAGTATTGCAGCTATAGCAGTGAATTTTGATGTGTAAATTCCTCTGACAACGTAGAATCGCAAATATAAATGAATTTTTCGAAATTTGTTCTTATAAAGGGTGAGCGGTATAAAAATAGCACCCACTAAAATATTGCAGCTATAGTCGTGAAATTTGGTGCGCAAAATTCTCTGACAACGTAGACTTGCAACATGAATGGATTTTTTCGAAATTTGTACTTTTAATGGACAAAAAGGATATAAATTGTACCAACTTTAATATTACAGCTAGAATCGTGAAATTGTGTATGTAAATTCTTCTGACCATGTAGAAGCGCCATCAAAATGGATCTTTTTTGAAATTTGTTCTTATAAGGTGGTAATTTTTTGTTCAAAACGGTTTTTTTCAGCGGGTACTGCTAGTATTTCCATATGAAAACTTTTATTTTCTCTTAAAAAGAGAGGCATAATTTTTACCTAGATGTTTTTCAAATATGTCATGATAGTGGCAGTGTGCAGCCAATTAATACAGGGTGGCGCAGAATGAGCTATATGGTTTATACATTTTTTTATTTATTCGATTTTTATTTATTTTTTAATAAAGTATATTATTGGTGAATTTTTTTCAATAAGCTTTTAAAAATGATATCCTGTAAGTGATGTCCATTTTCTGCTTCGCACATACGTGCTCTTTTTAGCATATTTTCCATAACAGTGATTGAGAGAACACTTTCATTTAAAAAAATATTGGTCAATTATCCTTTCGGAGTATATACCGCACCAAACGGTGCACTTAAGTGGGTGTGATTGTCGCTGATGAACTGCTCTTGGATTTTCCGTAGCCCAAATCCCGCAGTTTTGCTTGTTGACATACCCATTTAAAATTGTGAATTGTGACTGTTGGTTTGAAAAAAATTCAATTCAAAATTAATTTCTCAAATCTCCTCCCCAAAATGCTAAAAAAAAACAAAGAAAGAATAATAATTAAAAAAGTTATAAAGTATTCAAACCATATAGCTCATTCTGCGGCACCATGTAAAGGTCACCATGCCATTTGTAAATAAATTTGCATTCTATAAAAAATAGATTCAAAATGATTTTGAGTCGGGGCAATATACCAGTTGAAATCAAATATTTTTTCTCATTTTTTGGCACTATTTCTAACTGCAGGTGATATTCAAATTATTTCAATTTATTGGAATGACATTTTATGTTATCATATGAAATTATACAAATTAATAGTTCCTGGTGTAATTCGTTAGCTCTGATTTGAAATCAAAATCATTTTATGAAAATTTAAAAATTCTGACAATTTTTAAAAAAATACAGCTAAGCTCCTTGTTACATATTTTCGTTCATGACAGTTCATGCTGTCCAATTATCAACCTAAATATAGGGTCCGCAAAATAACTTTTTTTTGAAAATGTTATAAATAAAACTACTGAATATTTTCTCAAATTCCGGTTAATAATGGAAAATAATTTCATTCAAATGGCTGCCTCGGGCACTCCACAAATAATAGTCCAACGGTTGAATAGTTAAAAAAACGTTACATGCCTTTTTCACAACTACCGATGAGAACTATTGTTTGTTTGCAAAAAATAAGTACCCACAAAAAACGACTTTGGCGTAGTGCAAATGACGACATATGGCCATGGCCAACCAAATATATTCAGATTATGTCACATTCGTTTGTCCCTGGGATAGAGGTTACGGACAATTCGACTTAGCCGCTTAAATTGCCCTCTCCTTCGCACAATAACAATACTATTTCCAACAACTTTTTGCACTTTTTCTCCCAATTCTTCATTCCGATGTGCTGCCACTTTAGAAACACCAGCGGTGTTCTATTGCTTTTGAGCCCCCGCCCTCGCAAAAAAGGCCAATTGTTTTGACCCTATGTTTTCGCCAATAATATGATTGGTGAATAACCGAAAAAATAAACTAAAAATGCCACCCTTTTAACGATCTCTTCTCTCCATCCATCCACCCAACCATCCATCCAGTCAGGGTTTGGTGCCAAATGTGTTGTTTTTCTTAAGTTTTATTTTCTGTTTCTGTTTTTTATTTCCCAATTTTTTTGCTTTGTTTTCTTGTTTTGTTGCTGTTGTCATATGTTACGAGGGCTGATTTGTTCTGCTACTACCACTCTTGTTGTTGTTGTTGCTGTTCCCTTGGAATCTTTATGGAATTCATAATGTTGTACGCACCATTTAAGTGAGTTATTAGCTTAGGATTAGAGCTATATTCCATCTATCGCTCTCTCCCCCAATTCGGCGATGTTGCTGGATGGAATTGTTTTTGATAGAATCAAGCCAGGGCAACAACAATGGCGTCATATTGTCCTTAGAAAATTGAAAATTGTCGAATATTAAGTTAAGGACATTTGTGCTGTTAGCTGCTGATGGTGATTGCACAGGGGGGTTCGTACTACACCATGTGCTTTTTTATGTTTTTTTTTTTGCCATTAGAGGGGGTGGAGGAATTATGAAGTTCCTGACGGTTGTTGGTTATATGAATTTCTGATCGTTTGCTATAGAACTTGTGAATATTTATTCGTACAAATCAATTTATCCATTCAGTATTTTCGGTGGTATCCTTTTTTATAAGTTTTATTTCATGAATCGATAATCCTAAATGACACTTGTGCGTGTCTGTATATTATCGAAAACTAATAAAATCGGGTTGATGTGATTTTATGGATAATTAAAATTTGGCGCAGCAATTTATTTTTTATTAAGAATGGTTTATCAAGTTAAAAGTTTTAAAAAATATGTAAAAATTTTAAAAAGTAACAGTGCTTGATGCGATACTTGACGCTCCCATGAGAGCGGCCAAATAAACCAACAGAAGAAACCCCTCGAAAATAAAACAAAGGTGGACGAATTTGAGGGACAATGAGATGAATTCAATGCTTCAATTGCAAGAGCTACCAATGCATCCAGAAAAAGTCACAGTTTGGTGCGGTTTATGGGCTGGTGGCATCATTGGACCGTACTTCTTCAAATATGATGCGAATCGTAACGTAACGGTGAATGGTGAGCGCTACCGTGAGATAATATCCAACTTTTTTTTGCCCAAAATGCAAGAGCTTGACTAGCATGACATGTGGTTTCAACAATACGGTGCCACATGCCACACAGCACGCGCAACAATGGACTTATTGAGAGGCGAGTTCGGTGAACATTTTATTTCACGTTCGGGGCCGGTCAATTGGCCGCCTAGATCGTGCGATTTAACGCCTTTAGACTATTTTAAAGCTATTTTAGGCTATGTTAAAGCTCATGTCTATACAGACAAGCCCGCTTCAATTGAGGCATTTATTCGTGAGATACCGGACGAAATGTTGGAAAGAGTATGCCAAAATTGGACTAAGCGGATGGACCATTTGAGGCGCAGTCAAGGTCAACATTTGCATGAAATAATCTTCAAACATTAAATTATATGGACCGTACTATCGATGCAAATAAAGATTTCATGCATTTTTCTGAATTTTATGTGTTTTTTTTTTTAAACATTTCTCTAGCTTTTAAAAAATCATCCTTTATATATTGGTTAATTGACAATAAATTGTACATATTTCTGGAATGAATATTATTAAATTTATACTATACTAGTATTTTGTACCCGGCGTTGCACGGGTTCACGTTTCACTATTCCCCTACTTCTTATGCTTTGGAAGATAAAACAAGAAAAAACGGAGTTAAGTTCGGCCGGGCCGAACTTTATATACTTTCAACCATGGATTGCATTCCACAGAGGCATTCGATTTTCGTAGATCAGTAATATTACAGGAAAATGGCATTTGTTTAATATAGCCAAACCAAAACAAATAATATAATATTTTTATCATTTCAAACCACGCTTATTAGGTAAGGCTACTAGTACGTTTATACTTCAAGTCAATTCAAAAACTAAATATTCTTATATGTATATCTTCAAAAAACTTAAATACCATAAATATTGGTAGATAGTGGGCTCTAAAGTTGGTTGTATTTCCATTCTATTCTAAGTCCATATGTACACATTTTAAAAATCTATTATCTCACGTACATACCTAACCTAACTTCATAATTCAAACAATTTTTGCCTTAAAAGTAAAAAAGTATAAACTTGGGAAAAATCTTTTTATTTTACGTGTCTACGCAATTAGGGGGTTGTACAAACCGAATTTCATCATTCTACTTGTAGTCGTTTAGTTGGTACTATTTTTATCCCTCTGTACCCATTGTATCCCTTAAAAGTACGAATTTGGAAAAAACTTTTTATATTTCATGTCTACGCAGTCAGAGGAATATATACTCAGAATATCATATTTTTATCCCCTTTTTCCATTTTAACCCAAAAAGTACGATTTTCCAAAAATCCGTTTATTTTACGTGTCTACGCAATCAGATGAATGTATACACCGAATTTCATTATTCAGATGCATCCGTTTGGTTGGTACCATTTTTATCCCTCTGTACCCATTGTATCCATTAAAAGTACGAATTTGGAAAAAATAGTTTTATATTATGTATCTACTCAATTAGAGGAATGTACACACCGAATTTCGTGTTTCTAGCTGTTGTCGTTTGATAGGTACAATTTTTATCCATTTTTGCCCTATTTCACCCCTTACGAATATGAATCACTTTATGGGGCACGTTTCTGCTGTAAGAGGAATGCATATACCCAATATCAAGTAAATATAAGACATGTTGAAAAAAAAGCTGAAATACTCTAAATATTAGGGGTATTTTCAGTCCTTGTGAGGGAATTTTTTTTCACTTTGGGCCGATTACACCCAGTTGCATTGTATTGATGCAAAATTTGAACGTCCTACTTGCTTTCGTTTAGATCGTGCTTTCAACAGACGGACAGACGGACATGGCTAGATCGTCTTAGAATTTTATTACGATCAAGAATATATATAGGGTCTCAGGTCGATATTTCAAGGTGTTACAAATGGAATGACAAAGTTAGTATACACCCATCCTGGAGGTGGAGGGTATAAAAAATACGCATATTCCTAAAAATAAGTAAATAATGGGGATAATAAGAGGCGATGAGAAAAATAATTTTATACATTTACTATGTAAAAGTTTGTAATTTTTTTAAAAATAATTTTATGTTGAAATTTGTACGGTCACACTGGGGATATATTTGATCAAAAACTTAAACTATTTCTTTGACCCGGTCAGACCACAAATTGTTTTGAATTTCAAATGCAAAATCCGCAGGGTTTGGACAAACAAAATTGTTATTAAAATAATTACAGTGTCCAACAAATTATGACTTTGTGCTTGGAAAAGAATATAATTCTGAAACGGCATGGTGAGTAGATCATTTTTGTAGAATAAACTTATAGTACATCTGGTCTGAGTTTCTTTTTACAGTGGATCAAAGTTTTAATTTTTTGGTCGAAGGGTGCATTATACTAAGTGAGAAATGTGTTGTAAGAGAATTCTTATTGTCAGAACTATATTATTATATATATATATTATATATTTGACCCTTCATTCGAGAAAGTCGAAAAAAACTCCTTTCAAAAAGGAAATATAAGGTAAAACAAGTAAAAACGACATTAAGTTTGGCCAGGCCGAACTTTATATACCCTCCAGCATGGATTGCACTCCACAGAGGCTGACGATTTTCGTAGAAGTCCAGTAATATTACAGGAAAATATATATATTTAATATAACCAAAGCAAAACCAATACAAATATTGAAAAAATAATTTTATAAATAAATATAATATTTTTATTATTTCACGCCAAGCTTATAAGACAAGGCTACCGATACATTTACTCTATATATCGACATAAGTCAAGTCAATACAAAATAAATATTCTTATATTTATATTTTCAAAAAAGCTTAAATACGATAAATATTGGTAGATAATGGGTACTACAGTTGGTTGTATTTCCTTTCTATTTCTATTTCAAAGGTATAAATTTTAAAAATCCATTACCTCACGTACAAAGTGCAAAATAACCTAACTGATTCAACCAATTTTCACCGTAATAGTAAAAAGTACGAATTTGAAAAATATTTTTTTATTTTGCATGTCTATGCTGTCAGAGGAATGTATACACCGAATTCAATGATTCTAGCTGCGGACATTTGGTTGGTACCATTTTTATCCCCTTTTTCCTATTTTACCCCCTTAACAGTACGACTTTCTAAAATCTCTTTATTTATAAGCAATTACAGGGATGTACAGTAGAGCGTACCAGGTTACAAGTAAAAAAAAAAGTTCGCCGTACACCTTCGAATATGAAGTATTATTGAAAGGTAGTTTCAAAAAAATTTTTTTTATTTTTTTATGCCGAACGTAGGGGTCGCGCTTTTACATTTTTCTATATAACTTCTGCATTTATAAACGGATTTTAAAGTGTGATACATCGATGTTTTTGTCCGATTTTTTTGTCTTTGAAGTCATTGAGCTCAAACATGATTCATGATTTTATGCGAGCTTTAATTTTCGATTATTAGAGTGGTACATTAGGGTAGTAGCAACTGAGAAATGATGGGTAAGTACCAGAAGGGGGTGCTTGAGCTCAATGACTTCAAAGACAAAAAAATCGGCCTCGTCGAGACAAAAACATCGATGTATCACACTTTAAAATCCGTTTATAAATACAAGTTATATAGAAAAATGTAAAAGCGCGACCCCTACGTTCGGCATAAAAAAATAAAATTTTTTTTTTTGAAACTACCTTTCAATAATACTTCATATTCGAAGGTGTACGGCGAACTTTTTTTTTTGAGGTACGCCCTAATGTACAGTGTACATCCCTGTAATTGTACACACAGAATTTCATCATTCTAGCTGTAGTCGTTTAGATGGTACTATTTTTAACCCTCTGTACCCATGTATGGAATTTGGAAAAAAAACTGTCGTTTTCATGTCTACGTAGTCAGAAGAATATATACTCCGAATTTCATGACTCTAGCTGCGGTCATTTGGTTGGTACTATTTTTATCCCCTTTTTCCATTTTAACCCAAAAAGTACGAATTTCCAAAAATCCGTTTATTGTCTACGCAATCAGATGAATGTATACACCGAATTTCATTATTTTAAATGCAGCCGTTTGGTTGGTACCATTTTCCCTCCCATTTTACCCCTTAAAGTACGAATTTGGACGAAATACTTTTACATTATGTATCCACTCAATTAGAGGAATGTACACACCAAATTTCGTGTTTCCTGTTGTCGTTTGGAAGGTACCATTTTATCCCTTTTTTGCCCCATTGCATGTTTTTGTTATAGGGGGAATGCGCATACCCAATATCAAGTAAGATAGATTGAAATAACACTCATAAATACTCAAAAATATTAGGGGTTATTATGAGTATTTTTCGTCCTTGTGAGGGAAAAAAATTTCCCTTTGGGCCGATTTCGCCCAGTTTCAATCCCAACCGATCGACGACTATAAGACACATTTATGGAAATTTTGGACGTTCTAGATCCTTTCGTTTAGATGCTAGCGTGCTTTCAACAGACGGGCATGGCTAGATCGTCTTAGAATTTTATGACGATCAAGAATATATAAACTTTATATGGTCTCTAGTGAATGGTAAATCGATTCCGATTCTAATCGAGAATCGATTCTGAGGGCTCAAAAACGATTCTTTTGGAATCGATTACATGTGTCCAACTTTATACTGGAATCGATTATCGATGCTTGGGAATCGAATTTTAATTTAATGAAAAACCCTCAAAAAGTATTTACTAACTTTGTACGTACTTTTGGTGGTAACAAGTTGTGAAATTTAAAACCTGCAATTTTATTAATTAAACAAAAGGAAATGACACTAAGTGTGGAATTGATATATAAAATTGACAGTGGTATAAAGGTTAGGAGCTTAATATGTACCAAACACTGGGGTTTTCGTACCTCCAAACAGTCCAAGCATTTGGAAAAATTTAATTATTGCGTAAAAATACATCCCAATGCTAGATAGTAATGGAAATATCGGATAGAGTAGTAGACGATAATGATTTAACATATTATACAAAATATGCATAAATAAAACTGCCGATGGAAAAGTATTTTTAAGTGCTTATGGAAATATTATTTATACAGAATTGATCCATGTAGAAAGTTTTATTCAAAATGGCGAGAGCGGCCACGTAAACCAAGATAGTTTTCTATTATAATATTATTTATATTTCGTGAAATAAAGTATTATATGTTAGATAAACACGAATTGTTAGTAACACCAATAAAAAATCTAACATATACTGAAAATACGGTGAATTAGTTCAGTCTATTTTTTCTTTATCATTGCTCACTACCAACAATACAATTTCCTGAACTTTTGGAAGCCATTTACATTTTAATATCAAGATTCTCGAGAAAATCTGATACATTCATACCACATCTATCGTCGCTAAAATAGCATTTGACTAATGAAACTATCATTAGAACAACTTTTTATAGTTGTTTTCAGGTTACTGTTAATTAGAAAGTGTTAGTTTTGATGAAATAGTACACAAAACTTGATCGAATTCATCAGTACTTAACAGACCTCGAAATAAATGACAAATGTCAAAACATAGTCTAGGCGAATAAAATGAGAAACTAACTTTAAAATTCAATATCTCAAAAACCATCAAAAAAATAGTAATAGTTTGAAATTTGATAACCTTATAGACAACTTTCTTCTAACATTATTAAAAAAATAAAAGTGTCCGCAGATTTCGAAATGTTAAATTTATTTTTAATTCCTAAAAGTAAAGGTGAACATTAAATTATATATTTTTGCGATGGTATCATTCAATAGATCGGAAATGCTTGATTAAGTACGAGCACCTTAGTGTAAAACAATTAAAAAGGCGTAAAGTTCGGCGATTCTTATATACTCTCCACCATGGATTGGAGATATTTTTATGCAAATTTAAATAAATTTAAAGTCCACTCTCTCTAGTATCGTTCTTAAGTACCCTAACTTTGTTATTGTGGGCATTTTCTGTACTAGTTAGTTAAAATTATACCTCTCGAGTTTTATGGTTAAACATTTCTACCGATTCCGATTAAGAATCGATTCTCAGGTCCGATTCTTCGATTCTAAGAATCGGATTCAAAAATAGTTGATCGGGAATCGAGAATCGATTCTTGTCCTCGATTACCATTCACTAATGGTCTCAGGTCGATATTTCAAGGTGCTACAAACGGAATGCCAAAGTTAGTATTTCCCCATCCTGGAGGTGGAGGGTATACAAATTTGCCAGAAAAAAGGGGGTCACCAAGGGCACCAAAATTTTAAATTAAGCTCTTCATGTTTAAGCACGGTAAACAAAAAATAAAAATAGGATATTTTTGGAAAGTTTTCCTTTTCGTGGGATATATGGCTACAATGATTTTGAATGCATGAAATTTGTGTTTTATAATTTTCTAGCGATCTATTCCAATCCGAATAAATGTTGGCTGTAAAGTCAAAAATTGTGAAAAGTGTCTTTAGAAAATCTCCCGTAACTGTCTATCATACGCAGAATACCAACAATTTTTTTTTGGCATATAATTGCTGACTAAATAGGAAATATTTGTGATAGAATTCTTTCAGAGACCCAAATAGAGAAAGTTGAAATAAATGCAATTGCAACCGCGAATTGTGAAGCTCTGCAACAATTGTAGATTTTTTCGCGACTTTGGTTCTCAATACACATGCAAAAAATCAGCCTGATCGCGAGAAAAAACAGAAATTTCAAAAAATCATTTTAGCCATATCTCCCTCGAATATGAACATTTTACAAAAATATCCAATTTATTTTTTTTTGTTTACCATGTTCTAACGAATTTCCCACATTTTTTTCGAAAATGATTGATCTTCCAAAATAACATGGACAAATTTTAACCTTACAACAATTTTGCTTTATAAGTTGGCGTGCTTTTTTGCTATTTAAGCATCTTTAGTGTCTTTTGCGACCACCACTGAAATTTTTCGGCAAAAAAAGGGTCCGCCATCTAACGTTTCAACCGTTGGACTATTATTTGTGAGGTGCCCGAGGCAGCCATTTGAATGAAATTATCTTCCATTATTAACCCGAAGTATTGCACTTTGAAATAATAAAAATTTGAGAAAATATTCAGTAGTTTTTTTATAGCATTTTCAAAAAAAAAGTTATTTGGCGGACCGTGTATTTTCGTAGAACATTGTAATCCTTAAATGTTATTTTTTGTAAGGAGTTTTCTGATTTTCTCGAAAAAAGGATCAAATTGACCCATAAAGAGGGAAGATAAAGGTTTAAGATTTTCCACAAAAATAATCCTCATAAAATTCCACAATATAGTTCTGACAATAAGAATTCCCTCAGACATAACCTTACAACATAACCAAAAAATAAAAACTGTTATCCACTATAAAAACCATTTCAAACCAACATGTCCTTTCAGAATTATAGGGTCGCCATTCTGTTCCAAGCAAAAAGTCTTCATTTGTTGGACAGTGTATTTAATTTTAGAGAATTATGCCTGAAAATTGCAATTTGTTTCTTTATTACCAAGGATATAATTTACAGTATCCTTCGTTCTCTATTAAAGTATAACAATTAACAACTTTAATGCACACACACAACCGCTTAATCCCTCTCCTCCTCGACTTTGTCGACCGTATTGACTTCATTTACGTTGGCGTTTTTTCATTTATTAATTCATTTGAAATTTTAATCCTTCTTTAATCCTTGGCCACACCATTGGCCATGGTTTAATTCGCTCTCTATCTCTCTCTTCTTTTTGTTGCAACATGATGCTACACTACACTCCACCACTACCAACTATCCGCTGGTGTTCACATCACTGTGCAAATGAAAAAAAAAACAAACGAATTCCCCAAGTGCTCCAAGTAATATCATCATCAACCCTACTCATTAGAGGATTTTAAAAAGGGATCAAAATTGTCCCAATGCTTAACGGACACAAACTGTGCAAAACGGTCGCAACGCCCCCGCGACCCCACTTCGTGCGCTCCACTGAATGTGTGCGCTTATCCTTTTGAAAAATTACCGACTATCAACAGCAACAACATTTGAATAGACAACAAAAAAGAGACCAGTGACTCGCCTTTGGTCATTCATTCCATTTCTTTGTGGTCCTCTTTAAAGAGTGGGTGTGTCTATCAATTTGTGTAAAGGACAGCAGCAGCAACAACAGCAAACATTTGCAACGCTAGGTACTAAGCACGTTTCATCGTATTTCAGCTTGATTTCCTTATGGTTTTGACCGAATGTGGTGTGACGAGGGCATATCAAAGAGATTGGGAATAGAAGTCACTTGAAATTATTTTTTTGCCAAATCATAGAAAACTCAATAGTGAAGATCAAAAGGTGGAAATGAGGATCTAGTCTTTGATAAACATTCCTTTTATTAGCATTAATAAGGAGTGTTTTATTTAATGGGCTCATCCATATCATTTTGCAATTTTAAAATTTCGTGTTGTCATTTGTTTTGGTTTAAGACCAAAGGTTGCGCTGAAGTCTTCAGCAGAACCCAAAATTAGCAAAAAGGCAAAGTGAGACCTTTATTGTTGTAGCAAAAAGTCAGAACTTTCGCAACGAATGTATGTCTTTGACTTAAATCAGGGTTCATATTGGTACCAACGGTCACATATGACAAATGAGAAGCGCTGATAAACAAAATATTCCACCGAACTAAGTCGACACACTAAAAATCTCACTTTGCCAATTCAATGTTATGCATGTGCTCGCATTTCTTAAACTGATTTTATTAAAAATACAGCTGCTTAACTTGTCTCTATTAACCACGTTAACATATTCCCCCAATTAACATTCCCACCTCGCCCAAAAACTACCATTATTAGCACTCAGTACATTTTTCGTTCGATATTTGCGTGTTTCTTTCTATTCATTTTCATTCACCGGAGTCGCCCAAAGTTAGTTTCTAATTCATTTCTAAAACACAGCACTAGTCTACAACCACATCCACATTCACCACCAGCACACACTGCCACTCTCTTGCAGGACATTTTGGTGAAAACTTCGAGAATAAGCTCATGTTATTAACAAAAAGGAAACATGCATCCAGCAGAAGACCCCCTAAAGTTATGGCCATCCAGCTGAATAGTCGAATAGTTGTTCGACGCAAAGCAAACCAGTCGACCCGACCCACCATCGTCATCATCGCCAACCATCGAAGTCGTCCAACCGATCAAAGCTCAGGGTAATTAATCATTTTGTGTGTATTTAGACTTTACACCATTCGAACAATGGCCAGAGTTCAGCTCGGACATGTTCGGGTTCATGTATGCATGCATCCGGTGTAGCACAGTGTAGCGAAATAGAAGAAAATATTTATATAGTTTGTTCTAATAATAATATCGCTTTGGGGCTTTGGGGAATATACAAAAACAAAAATAACCAACATTTATCCAATTTTTTTAAATGTACCAATACCAATATTTATATTATTTAAGCGTTTTTTTTTTTTAATTTCTGCTTTGACTTTGATTTGTTGCCGACATTCCCCATACTACAAGTCAATTCAAAAAATAAATATTCTTAAATTTATATCTTCAAAAAACTTAAATACCATAAATATTGGTAAATAGTGGGTGGCTACAGTTGGTTGTATTTCCATTCTATTCGAAGACCAAAAGTACAAATTTTGAAAATCCATTATCTCACATACACAATGCGAGATAACCTACCATCATGATTCCACCAATTTTTTAGGGTAAAAGTAAAAAGTACAAATTTGGAAAAATCGTTTTAATTTGCTTGTCTATACACCGTATTCCATGATTCTATCTGCGGCCATTTGGTTGGTACCACTTTTATCCCCTTTTTCCTATTTTACCCCCTTAAGAGTACGACTTTCAAAAATATCTTCATCGTACGTGTCTACGTAATTAAAGGGATGAACACACCGAATTTCATCATTCTATCTGTAGTCGTTGGTACTATTTTTATCCCTCTGTATCCCTTGAAAGTATGAAATTGGAAAAGAAACCTTTTATTTTCCGTATCTATGCAGTCAGAGGAATGTATACTCCGAATTCCATGACTCTAGCTGCGGCCATTTGTTTGGTACTATTTTATCCCCTTTTTCCATTTTAAACCCAAAAAGTACGAATTTCGAAAAAAAAACCTTCTATTTTACTTGTCTAGGCAATCAGGGGAATGTATACACCGAATTTCATTATTCTAGGTGCAGCCATTTGGTTGGTACCATTTTTATCTCTCTATTCCCATTTTATCCCTTAAAAGTACGAATATTGAAAAATAATTTCATATTTCCTCTAAAATATTATGGGTATTTTTAGTCCTTGTGAGGGAAAATTTTTCAATCCCACCAGATCTACGACTATAAGACGCATTTATGGAAAAGGTGGTCATCCTAGCTCCTTTCGTTTAGATTCTAGCGTGCTTTCAACAGAAGGACGGACGGAAATAGCTAGATCGTCTTAGAATTTTATGACGATCATGAATATATATACTTCATAGGGTCTCAGGTCGATATTTCAAGGTGTTGCAAACGGAATGATAAAGTTAGTATATATTCTGGAGGAGGGTATAAAAATATGAAGAATATTTAATGTTTAAATATTTGTATACCCTCATTCTGCAAAGTAGGAGGGTATATATCATTTGGGTCACAAAAAAGGAGAAACGCATTGAAGAGGTGACTTAAGACCCCAAGTATGTTTGGACCAAATCAGTTTTACGACTTTTTAAACTGTTTAAAGCATGTCCGTCCGTCCGGCTGGCTGGTGTACACGATAACTCTCGAAATGAGTTAAGGAATCTAACCAAACTTTGTACATGGTTATATTGTTTCCCAAACTTAGTTTAAGGTCGAAGATGGGCATGGAAGGGCCACGCCCCTTCCTGTACCTCCTACACATATTACCCTAAACTACATAAAATTAAAGCTGTTATAACTTGGATACAGTGAAATTTTATATTTGGCAATGCTTTTGTAGAAATTACATTTGCATGGAATATGGGCGATATTGCCACACCCCTTCCGCTACCAGCCAAAGGCAGGCATTAACATTGGTTACAAGTACGTGGTCATCATTTGCAATTTAATATTTGAATATGTTTTTATAATAACTTTAAACATAAAAATTATTAGCGCTTTAGCCACGCCCCTTCTTGTACCTCCCACACAATTGTCTTTATCCTAGGTAAAATTAAATGCTTTATAACACTTTTTTCGTTGTCTAAAATTCATTATGACTTCATATTTGATCATGTTTTTCCAATTATTATCAAATGTGGAGGATGGATCTAATTGGCACACATTTCTAGTACCACCCACAAACATACTCTGGCGCTCAGCAAAATTTAAGTCCTTCCATACACATGTTCTCTGAGAGTGGGTGTATATACAAGTCGACTGACGTTTTCTTACATGTTAAATTTAAAATTAGATTTTTTGCAATAAAAAAACTTGCTTGAAAAACATCGCCAGGACCGTTATAATTAAAGTAATTTTATTAAAAATTTTATTTTGTAAATAAGAATAAAAAATTTTGTTAAAAGGTTTTGGTGTAACTGATATAATACAAACATATAAATTACACTGTTATGCAAAAAAGAATAAAGTTGAAAACTCTGGGAAGTGATATTATTTTTGTCGTAGAACAAGTAATGTCGAGTAGAACAAGAATCTGTATTTGAAATGTGTTTCCTACCCTTGTACACTTATAAGCCTATAACTTAATTGGATATCAACCTATTTTCACCTTCCCTTCGGATTTGAAAAGAAGAAATCTGGAACTTTTGATCGATGTATAGCTTATTTAAGAAATATTAAGAAATCTGTAATCTTTTTTAATAAAAATTTACTTAGTTATAGGAAAATTTTACTTAAATTTAGTAAAAATTTACATGGTTTTAGGAAAAATTTACTTAAATTTAGGAAAATTTCAGCAAAATTGTACTTAGATTTAAATAAAATTTACTTGGTTTGAGGAAAAGCTTACTGGAATTTTCCTCAGTTTGAGTAAATATTTACTTGGTTTGAGAAAAATTTAACTAGTTCAAAGTATATACCACTTTCAAGGAAAAGTTTGAACTTGATAAGATGAAATATTGCTTTGGCGCTATACGAAGTTCAATTTCCTAAATTATAGTTCATTTTAACTCATAATAGGGTTCACTTTTTTCTGAGTGTAGGGAGCGACATTTGTATGGTAACCGGTCAGGCAGACGTGCATACATAGATAAATTGATTCAAAAATAATTCAAACTCTAATTTTTCCTTGTGAACAAATTGTGAATTGAATGCTTTCTCTCTTTTTAAGAATTTAAAAATTTTGGATCAGGGATCTACCAAAATGAACAGAATTCGTTGAGTTTCGGATAACAACCCTCCAGTTTTTCGGGTAACCATTTAATCAGCTACGTAGTTAGAAATATATACGGATCTATTTATTTATCTGTTTAGTCCCCAATAGATTTAGTAAAGTAAGTTGTTACATAGTTCTTAAGGGATTATTCGACACTTTTCTGGACCGAGGTAGTGCAGATGGTAGTCGTTCGATCCGCTACACTATTCGAGTTCAGAGTCATACTAAAAGCTTAATATGTGTGTGTGCGTATTCATATGTATATTGGTCACGAAAATAAATTGCAGCGATCACCTACAGAAATGAAGACTGGATTGTTTAATGATGATCTGCAAAACTATTTCGTCGCAGTGTCAAGACATCTGTGAGAACACCTATAAAAACATTTTTTTCTGAACTGAAAACCGGGGTTTCGTACCTTTGCACACTTTTTAACAAAAAAATTCCAATTTCGGAACACATTTTCCCCACTTTCGGAATTCGGTCATTTGTTAGAAAATATAGAAATTTCATAGTTTTAATATTTTTGATGAATTTTAGGTATTTTTATTGGACTTCACTTCGTAAAATAATGAGAGATGCTAATTGGAATGACAAAAGTTGCATTTTTGCAAAAAAAATTTAGTATTAATAAAAACATCAATAACTAAATCAATTATTAACGAATTTGTAAAAACAAAACGGGGTTTTACTTCTAATTAAATGAGTTGATTAAATAAATTTACAAGTGGTACGGCATCCAAACAAAATAATGTGCAAAAACATTGCCGAAGGAAAATAGCTAAAAATAATTTAAACAAATAAGTTTGCTGGACAAAAGCACACCGATTTCTTAAGTTTTCTTAAATAAGCTGTATATCGATTGAAACCTCCAGGCTTCTTCTTTACAAATCCGATAAGAAATTAAAATACGGTTGATAACCAACTATATTTCAGACTTATAAGTGTACAAAGGAACGAAAAACTCGTTTTTTACACATAACTCAAGACAACAACTTTAAATGCAATTTTTATTCTGGTCTTGGATCACTTATTGTGAGGTGATCGGACAATGGTTGTATTATTGGACGTTTATCTTGATTTTTTGTGGTTTTTCAAGGTGACAGCTAAAAACTCATATTTCTTGGAAACATTTTGTAACAGGTGTGTTAAACCTAGTTTAACCATATTTTATTTTATGTACTAATTTGTAATGAGGTTTTCCAAACCCTGATTTTTGTGTAAATTTGGCATTATTGTTTTTATACCCTACACCACTTCGTGGTCTAGGGTATTATAAGTTAGTTTCGCGCCAAATGTTTGTAACACCAAGAAATAATCGAGCTAGACCCACCTTTAAGTATACCGATCGGCTTCGAATCACCCGCTGAGTCGATTTAACGATGTCTGTCTGTCCGTCCGTCTGTCCGTCTGCTGTCCATCTAAGCTTGTTCGCACTCTACAGGTCGCAATTGTTGTCCGATTGTCATGAAACTTGGCAGAAGTTATTTTTTCTGGCCAAGGACCATCGGTATTGAATTTGGAGGAAATCGGTTCAGATTTAGATATAGCCCCTATACAAATGTCGCTCCCTATTTCACTTTTTCCGCTTTAGAAACCACGTATTGTACCCGATTTTCTTCAAAATTGGCACAACATCTTATAATCTAACTACAAACACATATGCAAAAATTGGGTAAGATCGGTTCAGATTTAGATATAGCCCCCATACAAATGTCGCTCCCGATTTGACATTTTCCGTTCTAGAAACGACATATTGTACCCGATTTTCTTCAAAATTGGCACAACATCTTATAATCTAACTACAAACACATATGCAAAAATTGGGTAAGATCGGTTCAGATTTAGATATAGCTCCCATACAAATGACGCTCCCGATTTGACATTTTCCGCTCTAGAAACGACATATTGTACCCGATTTTCTTTAAATTTTGCAGAACATCTTATAATCCAACTAGAAACACGTATGCAAAAATTGGGTAAGATCGGTTCAGATTTAGATATAGCTCCCATACAAATGTCGCTCCCGATTTGACATTTTCCGCTCTATAAACGACATATTGTACCCGATTTTCTTTAAATTTTGCAGAACATCTTATAATCCAACTAGAAACTCCTATGCAAAAATTGGATAAGATCGGTTCAGATTTAGATATAGCTTCCATACAAATGTCGCTCCCGATTTGACATTTTCCGCTCTATAAACGACATATTGTACCCGGTTTTCTTTAAATTTTGCAGAACATCTTATAATCCAACTGGAAACACGAACGCAAAAATTGGATAAGATTGGTTCAGATTTAGATATAGCCCCCACACAAATGTCGCTCCCGATTTGACATTTTCCGCTCTAGAAACGACATATTGTACCCGATTTTCTTTAAATTTTGCAGAACATCTTATAATCCAACTAGAAACACGTATGCAAAAATTGGGTAAGATCGGTTCAGATTTAGATATAGCCCCCATACAAATGTCGCCCCCGATTTCACTTTTTCCGCTTTAGAAACCACATGTTGTACCCGATTTTCTATAAAATTGGCACAACATTTTATAATCGAACTACAAACACCTATGCTGAAAGTGGGTATGATCGGTTCAGATTTAGATATAGCCCCCATACAAATGTCGCTCCCGATTTGACTTTTTCCGCTCTATAATCCACATATTGTACACGTTTTTCTTTAAAATTGGCACAAAATCTTATAATCCAACTAAAAAACCTATGGTGAAAGTGGGTAAGATCGTTTCAGATGTAGATATAGCCCTCATACAAATGTTGCTCCCGAATGTTTAACCGATTTTGGCCAAATTTTACATATTATATTTCACCAATAAACAGACATGGTTGAACCGGGTCACATCGTTCCTGGTTTCAATATACCCCCATACAAATGTCCTTTCCGATTTATCATTTTTTGTCAAACACATACATTTACAGGATGAAAAATCCTTCCCGATTTCAATTTTTTACCGAATTGAATTGCCCATATGTCCATACTTTGGTATGACTTTGGTATACTACTGTATAATTTGTATTTGTCTGTCGGACAATTGGATCAATTACCATATTATTTACCATATTCGTTAAATTTGACTAAAGATGTATAAATTCATTATATTCATATAATTTATATAATTTGTCTGAACTACATAAAATTGCTCCCATGAAATACCTGGCTTTAGTAATCAAAGCGAGGTACATACGCAGGGAGTGGTGTAGGGTATTATATAGTCGGCCCCGCCCGACTTTAGCCTTTCCTTACTTGTTTTTAAATTCGCTCTATTTTTACATTATTGCACACAAGCCGAGGTTTCTCAATTTAAATAAAATAAATATCGGCCTCTTTTATTCACGTCAGCCGAAGCAACCACAACTCAAAAATAAAGTATAACATTTTTAAACCCTATACAATCTCTTTTATATTTTTCTCAAGCAAAGGCAATCAACTACAATCCTGTATGTATTTATATGTAGTTTTCTGCGCTCGGAAAACTACGCGCCTTTCTCAGATGTTATTGCTCAGTATAGCTTCATTATACACAAAGTCCTGCTCAACTTTGTTCAAGGTGTAATGAAAATAAATAGGAGGAATCAATACCTTTCGAATGATACCTAAATAAAGAATATCCATTTTTTGTGAAATAATTTAATACAGGCCAAAATGTTAAAACGCTTTTTACAAAAATGAGCGCTGCGGCGTCAATTTCATACCGATGTTCATAATTTAGGCATCATTCGAAAGGTATTGACTGCAGCTATTTATTTTTTTATAAAATGCTACCACCAAATACGAAAAAGTTTTCAGTAGTAATAGTGCAAATCCACAAAAACTACTATAAACGTCCAATAATTCGACCAATATGTTGCTCTAAGACAAGAATCAAAATTTTTCAGCGCTTCTCATTTGTCATATGTGACCGCTGGTACTAATATGAACCCTGATTTAAGTCAAAGACATACATTCGTTGCGAAAGTTCTGACGAGATGGGGTGAGCAATAAAGGTCTCAATTTGCCTTTTTGCTAATTTTGGGTTCTGCTGAAGACTTCACGACAACCTTTGGTCTTAAACCAAGACATACAACATAACAGACCAAAAATACATACAAACAACAAAGAATCAACATTTTCATTTAAAGAGCTTTCAAGGGTCTATTATTTCAGAAAAATGTTACACAAAAAAATACACGAGAAAAACATGATTTTTAGGGTTATTTTCAGGGGCGTTTTGCTCACAGTTGGCTTGATCTAGGAACGAAATATTTTACAAATCATCATTAAACAATGCAAACTTTATTTTCGTGGGTTGACTGGAATTTGTTTTTCCATTTGTATGAACGGCGACCCAGCCTACTGTGCATTGTTTATATGCCTGTAAGTGTCGTTTGCCGCTGTTACCGTTGATGCTCCCGCTCTTCTTCTTCTTATTGTCCTTTCTCTCTAATTCTATCTTAACATTACGCAGACAATTACAATGGAAAATCGGCATCAAAACAAAAAACTAACCCAAGCCCGTACTTCTAACGAACGAGGATTCCTTTGAAGCCGTAGTTGGTCGTCATAGTCACCATCATCAGCAGCAGCAAGCGAGTGGATGTTTAGAAAATCATGCAACCGATTTCTGCATGTCTTTCAGTCTTCTCCACATGCCGACTGTTGGTTATTTATCCCTCGACTGCTGCCGGTCCTGCCGCATTCACATGCTGGTGAATCCAGAGACATCTGAAATGTGTACGATTCAGTGCATGTGTGTTGGAGGTTTATGTCCTGCTGTGTGCCTCCTTATGGCTCATCGTTTGTCCATTCCATTTGTGTGATTGTTGGTTGGTTCGGATGGGTTGCTTGCATGTCCTGCTTAAGCTTTTTGATAGGTCTTCTTTCTTATCAGTCCGTTGACTGTCCGTTCCTGCTCCTTCTCTCTCTCTCTTGGTTTCTGTGTTTTTGACTCATATTTGTTGTTTGTGGCTATTTATGACATTCGTAATATCAGTTTTGTGCTGTTTATCTCCTGGCATAATTTTTAAAAACCCACCAAACATGCATGGTTCGTAAGATATGAACGTATTTTTGTTGTTGTGGTTTATCGGCATGAAAAGTGTCTGCGTATTGAGTCCTTTATAATTTAAAGAAAATTAAGTAATGGGCGATAAGAGAACGTTGAGCGATTATCTGAATATCTGCTGATGAAGAAAAAATACTTTTAGTCGTTCGAAATTTTACCAAAAAGGGGAACTGACGTCGAGGAATTCCACTCTAGTGCTCGACTTTATTTCCTAAGGTCAGAGATCATCTTAAGCGAATTCAAGAAAATATATCTTAGAAAACGATATTTTTAAAATTCTGATTCTGTTCGGGACATAATCACTCATTTTCTAGTGTCCCACTTTTGAAAAACATTTGTATGAAAAACATGATTTTTAATGGTCATATAAAATCACTTTAGCTACAAGAAGGTAAAGTATATATCTGACATTATCAGGAATAGTCATAAAACAAACAGTCATTTTAGGCGCGGAATCGCCTACATTTTTTGTAGTACATTAGGGCTAGTTTTTCACACTTTTTCGAAATTTACAATCTCATATAACAAAATGTATTGGCAATAGAAAATCTATTCAAAAGGGGATTGGTTTTATTCTGGCACCAAAAAAGTTCCCTCGGAAAATGGGTTGAAATTTTCGACTTTCCTGATAATAGAAGGTCAATGAATGGAGTTTAAAATTGTTATAATTTAGTTAATATTTCCATAATATATTGATCATGAACAAATAGGACAAGTAAGGAAAGGTTAAAGTCGGGCGGAATTTAACGAATATGGTAATTGATCCAATGAAAAATACAAATTATACAGCGGTAATAATATGAATCGTACGGACATTTGAAGGGGGGCTATTACAACAATTTGCCTATATAGTTCTCATTAACGGTAGGCATTCCTAGTTGAAATATATCATGATCTGCAAAATTTGATTAAGATACGATGTGAGATGTAGTTTCTAGAGCTGTAATAGAGTAGAATTGGGCCCCATTTGGGTTATACCAAAGTATGGACACATATATTTGACTTTCATAGTATGTAATCTTAGTTGAAACATAACATGATCTGCAAAATTTAATAAACTACCGATGTAAAATGTTCTAGACGGGCAATAACAAAAAATGTGGGCCCATTTGTAAGGGCGCTGCATTAAAAAGTTGGTTAATATAGATCACTTTCAAAGTAGGTATTCTTAGTTGAAATATAACGTGAACTGCAAAATTTTATCGAGATCCAATGCACGGTGTGGGTTATAGAGCTGTAATAGAGTATTCTTACTTGAAATATGATATAATCTGCAAAATTTGATAAATTTCCGAAGTAAATTGTGGGTCCTAGAAGGGTAATAGTAAAAATGGGCCCTTATAGATCACTTTCAAAGTAAGTATTCTTTATTGAAATATAATAAAGGATGATTTTTTAGCTATTATCTTTTTGGCAACACTGGTTTAAACAGCTGACGCACGTTTCCTGTTTTGTTTCACTGTCAAACATCTTCAGTTTGGTCTATAATTTAACCATGAATCGTCTTACAAACGAACAACGCTTGCAAATTATTGAATTTTATTATCAAAATGCGTGCTCTGTTAAGAAAGTTCATCGCGCGCTTCTTTACCGAAAAATTGTGTTCAGCGACGAAGCTCATTTTTGGCTCAATGGGTACGTAAATAGGCAGAATTGTCGATTTTGTAGTGAATATCAGCCAGAAGCATTGCAAGAGCTACTAATGCATCCAGATAAAGTCACAGTTTGGTGCGGTTTATGGGCTGGTGGCATCATTGGACCGTACTTCTTCAAAGATGATGCGAATCGTAACGTAACCGTGAATGGTGAGCGCTACCGTGAGATGATATCCAACTTGTTTTTGCCCAAAATGCAAGAGCTTGACTTGCATGACATGTGGTTTCAACAAGACGGTGCCACATGCCACACAGCACGCGCAACAATGGACTTATTGAGAGGCGAGTTCGGTGAACATTTTATTTCACGTTCGGGACCGGTCAATTAGCCGCCTAGATCGTGCGATTTAACGCCTTTAGACTATTTTTTGTGGGGCTATGTTAAAGCTCATGTCTATACAGACAAGCCCGCTTCAATTGACGCATTGAAAGACAACATTGAAGCATTTATTCGTGAGATACCGGCCGAAATGTTGGAAAGAGTATGCCAAATAGGACTAAGCGGATAGACCATTTGAGGCGCAGTCAAGTTCAACATTTGCATGAAATAATCTTCAAGCATTAAATTATAGTATTATCGATTCAAATAAAGATTTCATGCATTTTTCTGAATTTTATGTGTGTTTTTTTTTAACGTTCCTATAGCCTTTAAAAAAGTTAATGTAGATTAGTCATGTTTTAATTTTCAAGGGAGAACATTTGAAATGATTGAATTTCTTTCCAAAAAATAGCTTTATATAAGACTAGAATGTGTTTACGATGCAAATAACGTCATATTTCACTTTTTACTTCACATTTAACCCACTGAGTATTAACAGTAAGAAAAAAATTTGCGACCCTTGCCGGGTTAGAAAATCCTTTAAATTGCAATTGCTTATCAATACCTCTCCAACGAGCCCCTAAAACCATAAATCGAACTAAAAATGTTCAAGTTATTGCGGTTTTTATAAAAAATTCATCAACAAATGCATTAAAATAGTATAAATCTGCCCTTTATACTGGGTCATATTGCAAGATTTTAATATGATTTGATAAGGCTCGGGTTGGATTTTAATTTCTAGCGGTTTTTTCTCAATACAATTCTCATCGTGAATTTTATTCAAGAAAAACCTGATTTTTTAAAGGTTGTTTTGAGCGCTCACGAACGGATTATTAAAAAAAGCGAAATATTTTTGGGGAATACATACAACAAACCAAACTTTCATTTTAGTCGGGAACATCAACAACATTTTTTCCTTCCTCACAAAAGAAGCCACTCTAATATACATGGCTTTCAAAATAGGTGTTTCTAGTCTAAATATAACATTGTGTGGGAAATTTGATCAAGATCAGATGTAAAATGTGCATTTTAGAGCAGTAATATTGCAAATCGGAGGTATATTTGTATGGGGGCTATATCAAAACATAGACCCTTGTGGTCCACTTTCCTGTTACATGTTTCTAGTTCAAATATAACACTATCCTGAAACTTTTGTCATGATCCCAAGTAAAATGTGTATTCTAAAGAGTGATTTTTTTGAGGTTAGGATTTTCATGCATTAGTATTTGACAGATCACGTGGGATTTCAGACATGGTGTCAAAGAGAAAGATGCTCAGTATGCTTTGACATTTCATCATGAATCGTCTTACAAACGAACAACGCTTGCAAATTATTGAATTTTATTATCAAAATGCGTGCTCTGTTAAGAAAGTTCATTGCGCGCTTCCATTTTATGGTCAGTTTAATCGACCCACTGAAGCGGCTATTCGGGCTATTGTGACTAAATTTCGCACCAAATTTACATTGTTGGACATTAAACCACCAACACGCTTACGTAGAGTGCGAACTGAAGAAAATATCGCAGCTGTATCGGCCAGTGTTAATGATGACCACCAATTTTCGATTCGTCGCCGTTCGCACCAATTGGGTCTCTGTTACTCAAAAACGTGGAAATGCCAAAATTGGACTAAGCGGATTTACCACCTAAGACGCAGCCGCGGTCAGCATTTAAATGAAATTATCTTCAAAAAGTAAATGTCATGGACCAATCTAACGTTTCAAATAAAGAACCGATGAGATTTTGCAAATTTTATGCGTTTTTTTAAAAAAAAAGTTATCAAGCTCTTAAAAAATCACCCTTTAGAGCAGTAATAGTGCAAATATTATGGATATTTGTATGGAGGCTATATGTAAATCTGAACCGATTTTCTCCAAATTCAATACCGATCGTCCTTGGCCAGAAAAATTAACTTCTGCCAAATTTTAGGACAATCGGACAACAAGTGCGGCCTGTAGAGTGCGAACAAGCTTATATGGACAGCAGACGGACGGACAGACAGACATCGTCGATTCAGTTGGTAATTCTAAGCCGATCGGTATACTTAAAGGTGGGTCTATCTCGAGAATTTCTTGGTGTTACAAACATTTGGCGGAAAACTAACTTATAATACCCTAAAAATTGATGTTTAGTTTTTATACCCTACACCACTTCGTGGTCTATATAAGTTAGTTTCGCGCCAAATGTTTATACGGATCGGCTTAGAATCACCAGCTGAATCGATTTAACGATATCTGTCTGTCCGTCCGTCCGTCTGCTGTCCATATAAGCTTGTTCGCACTCTACAGGTCGCAATTGTGGACCGATTGTCATGCAATTTGGCAGAAGTTACTTTTTTTGGCCAAGGACGATTGGTATTGAATTTGGAAAAAAATCGGTTCAGATTTAGATATAGTCCCCATACAAATGTCGCTCCCGATTTCACTTTTTCCGCTCTAGAAACCGCATATTGTTCCCGATTTTCTTTAAAATTGGCACAACATTTTATAATCGAACTAGAAACACTTATACTGAAAGGGGTAAGATCGGTTAAGATTTATATATAGCCCACATACAAATGTCGCTCCCGATTTCACTTCTTCCGCTTTAGAAACCACATATTGTATCCGATTTGCTTTAAAATTGGCACAACAATTTATAATCGAACTAGAAACACTTATACTGAAAGGGGTAAGATCGGTTCAGATTTATATATAGCCCACATACAAATGTCGCTCCCGATTTCACTTCTTCCGCTTTAGAAACCACATATTGTATCCGATTTGCTTTAAAATTGGCACAACAATTTATAATCGAACTAGAAACTCTTATACTGAAAGTGGGTAAGATCGGTTCAGATTTAGAGATAGCCCCCATACAAATGTCGCTCCCGATTTCACTTCTTCCGCTATAGAAACCGCATATTGTTCCAGATTTTCTTTAAAATTGGCACAACATTTTATAATTGAACTGGAAACACCTATGCTGAAAATGGGTAAGATCGGTTCAGATTTAGATATAGCCCCAATTCAAATGTTGATCCCCAATGTTTAACCGATTTTGGCCAAAGTGTACATGTTATATTTCACCAACAAACATACATGGTGAAAGCGGTTCACATCGTTCCAGGTTTCAATATACCCCCATACAAATGTCCTTTCCGATTTAACATTTTTTGTCAAACACATACATTTACATAATTCAAAAATCCTTCCCGATTTCACTTTTTTACCGAATTGAATTGTAGTGAGATAGAAAGTGGAGTGTATCATAAAGTCGGCTGCGTCCGTCTTTAGCCTTTCCATACTTGTTGGGGGATGCCCATATTTCCATACTTTGGTGGAATCCAATCAAATTGCTACCTTGTCAGACGAAACAAACAGAATATTTATTTCATTTAAAACCACAACATTCAGTGATTTTTCACGACGGTTTAGCATATAAATTGTTCTTCTTGCAACAACCAGCCTATTTTATGATTCATCACAAAATAAACCTAATATTCATAATTTCCCTCCTCCCTCCTGGCGATATGAATGCTGTCTTTCGGCTTAAAACATCTACAAATAATGCAGTCGTTTTACTGTCTCCGGTGAACATAATTTCATCTGAAGACTGTCAGATGATTGTGGCTGAAAGTAGCAGAGCCATTTCAACAATCCCAAATATAATGACACACACACATCCCCATTCGTTTTTTATGCGCAAGGTAAACTCTGACCTTCAGGCGATTGTTTTCTTTTTTTCGTAATGGCGAAAATATTACATAAAACTCGTAAGAGGACAAATAAATGTACGAGGACGAGAGCATAAACCAATGACATGAGCTGCATAGATCCTCCCTATAAAAACATGTATTTATTAATCCATACGACGAGTATAACGACGACAAGCGAGAATAAGCAAATCTTAATCCCCCGACTAACCAACATCCCACGCTACCTTAACTTAACTACTTCCTCCATTCGTCCGTCCCCCCTTAACTTATTCCATGTGACATCAATGACAAGGGCGGGAGCGGGAGCAGGATGAGGGGGAGTACAACAAAAATTTGTTGTCATAATTCAGAAATCATAAGCTTTGCAACAATGCGTATATTTAAGAAGGCGGCAGAACAGAACAGGCAGCGGGCCAAAGCGCAAGCATTAATACAGATGAGAAACAACGCCGGGGGAGGAAGGCAGGAAAAAAGCTAAAAGAATTTATTTGGAAATTATAAACATATACTGCTGCATGTGGCTGGGCTGCGAAAAAAAGTTAGAAGGAAGAAATTATAAAAAGGAAAGTCTAACACAATGGAGGAGAACCTTTTGCTCTCATCCCATCCGTAGGCAGCTAGCTTCCTTCCTCCGTGTGCCCGAGAGAGAGAGCGTAGAATTCCTTTGCGCTGCCTTTTCCCGCATAAGTCACCCATGCTCGTGAAGTAAACGTTTTATATGGTTTGCAGCATGTTCCAATTATTATAACATACGACACTACATAACGTATGAGCATTTTCTAACGCATTTCCTTTCGTATGTTTTTGCTTGCTCCTCTGTCTTCATTGGCTTTGTGATGGTGAACAGTGGGCTAAAAATGATCCAAATAGAAATAAATAATTTGGGAAAGAACGAGTATATATTTGTAATTTCATGAACTCGTGAATTCGATTTCGAACTCGTGAATCTTGAATATGGAGGGAGGATGTCCCAAAATCCAGGCCAGATATAATTTGCCGCCATTTGTATAAAAAATGAGCACTATTTGTATGAATAATAGTTAAAAAATTACCCCAATCGACGAGCCCATTAAGTCTAAATTGAATGAGATTGATTACAAGTCGTTGTTACATTTCAAACAATTCAATGAAACAAATCAATTTAAAGTTTGCACATACGTACTTCTGATTAAGAGAACTAGAACTACATTTGTCAATTATTATTAATATTTATATTATTTCAAACCTCGCTTATAAGGCTAGGCTACATACGTCAACGTTTACATATCGAAATAATATACAAGTCAATTCAAAATATAAATATTCTTATATTTATATTTTCAAAATATTGTGTAAAATAACCTAACTTCATGATTCAACCAATTTTTGCCGTAAAATTAAAAAGTACGAATTTGGAAAAATCTGTTAATTTTGTATACACCGAGTTCCATGATGCTAGCTGCGGCCATTTGGTTGGTACCATTTTTATCCCCTTATTCCTCTTTTACCCCCTTAAGAGTACGACTTTCTAAAATCCTTTTTATTTTACGTGTCTTAGAGGGATGTACACACCAAATTTCATCATTCTAGCTGTTGTCGTTGGTACTATTTTTATCCCTCTGTACCCATTTTATTCCTTGAATGTACGAATTTGAATAAAAAAACTTATTTTTTGTGTCTACGCAGTCAGAGGAATGTATACACCGAATTTCATTATTCTAGGTGCAGCCGTTTGGTTGGTACCATTTTTATCCCTCTGTTCCCATTTTACCCCTTAAAAGTCCGAATTTGAAAAATATATTTTTATATTATGTATCTACTCAATTAGAGGAATGTACACAGCGAATTTCGTGCTTCTAGCAGTTGTCGTGTTGCTGTTGCTTTCAGACGGACGGATGGACATGGCTACACGTCTTATAATTTTATGACGATTAAGAATATATATACTTTATAGGGTCGCAGGTCGATATTTCAAGGTGTTACAAACGGAATGACAAAGTTAGTATACCCCATCCTGGAGGTGGAGGGTATAAAAACAGAAATGGACAAAACTGATATCAAATAATTGGCTTTTCCGCGAAGTAGCGGACGCTGCTAGTTTTATTTAAAATTATAAAATCTTAAAACACATTTTAATTCTCTGGAATTATTTGATAATCAAAAAAAAGTACATCTTCTATTTTTAAATATTTCTTATTAATAGTAAAACGCTCTATAAGTTTCATGATGGAGTGCTTGCTCTGCAACAATTATTTTATATACAACAATTAATATTTAATAGAGAACTTGATAGACAACTCAAGTTGTGAATATTCCGACTAAAATAAATTTTTGGTTTGTTTTATGTGATGTCCACAAAATATTTCGGCTATCTCACTGTCCATTCGCAAGCTTGGCGCTTTGTAATGCTTTTTTTATAAAATCAACTATAATTTGCACATTTTTAGTTCGGTTTCTCACCATTATTTTTGATAACTTTAAATTATTTTATTTAATTAATAAAAATATAATTAAAAAAGTCGATGTAAATGTATAAAAAGAGAACTGTTTGTGTTTGTAAATAAAACTAAAATAGAGGATAGGATATACCTCTGTTTCGGTGTTCAGCTTATACTGGCAGGTAGTTTTTTGCCAGGCTTGCCTTGAGGGTTCCACTACAGCTTGGTCTTTGCAATGTCGCCGATGTGGCGATTGCAGAGACTGTGTCCGACCCATGTCCATTTGATTTCCCGAATTACTTGGGAAATTGGTGTTTGGTTGCTACAAGCAAAGAAAAAATAGTTTCCGGCAAACTAAAAGTTTGAGAAAAGAAAGTCGTTTATAACAAACACCGATCTACGTGGCTAAACCGCGGTTTACCAAAAATCTAAAAATTCATCAGTAAAATGTAAAAGTTGAGAAATTAATTTCTGGAAGATTTTTGTAGAGGAGTTTCATTTAAGAATACTAAATGATCGATATCGGGTATTAACCATACTTCTAAAATATGAAATACGTCGTTCTCATGCTCTATGAGTTTTAGAGGCTGTATGACTAATTTTGAAATATCGGATATGGCCAAAATAATAAAATAATCGAACTTTTTGTATTTTTAATATCAAAAATGTGTATGTATATTGGCCTTATTCGATATTACTTTAGGGCAATGTCCCAGCAAAAAAATTGAGAAGTACTTCCAATAGTGTTTTTTAATCGCATCCTAAGATGCAGAATAGATATATATTCCGCTTCTCAGAAAGTTGTTTTAATAAACTTCCAGAAATGGTATAAAATTTAAAAATTTTCGAACTTTTCCCTTCCGACGAAGTTATAATGCGGTTCATAATAATTAGATTAGAATCACTCATGTGTTCTAAATATACCTACTTTCGCAAGAAGCAAGTTTTTACTACACCCTAAGTTGTTATACAAATTTGCTTCTTTTAATCGATGAAAAAAAAACACCAAAAAAATAAAATTTTCATAACATAGGAGCATCGATTAAGAAACAATGAAAATGCTCCATAAACGAAGAGCTTCCTTCCTATGACATCCCACGTTAAATTTATTACACACACAAGATGGATATATATTTCACTTCTTGGGATATTTTTTTGCGTAGTTTCAAAGTTGATACTCTTTGACGTTGTTGGGAAGAGATACCTTCAATGAAATTAGTATATCCTCTTTGCATGTGAGAGAAAAGTCATCGTCGAATTCATTGGAGGGGATAATTGTTAAAAACTATAGATTTTATATGGAACCAAGCTACGATCATTTCTTTCCTTCATCATCTCCTAAATCGTATTCTACTCCGTCCCACTGTACGACGCAAAAGTTTTCTTCATGCCGGGGTTTTACTCATATTTCAACGCATCCATGTGAGAATAGAACTTAATCTGCTACAAAATGTCTCCAAAAGGAGCAAAAAGATGAAAAAAAAACGAACGAACCAAAATGAAATGAAATAAGGTACAACATGAACACATTCTTAACTTCCTTCGTCTTATTGTTCATCTGTATGAGGATATGTGTGCTGGTGGGCTATAAGGATATGTGGGCTTGCGTCTGTGTGTGTGGCTGTGGCTGTGTGCGTTCATATATTTCTAAGGGGATTTATGTATGAGGATTTACTTTTTTCTATTATTGGCATTAGGCATGATGTCCTTTTGTGTGTTATGCATTTAAATTGCGTATTTTTCTCAGCGATTTGTTCTGCACGCTTGACATCAGACATACATGGAACACGCACAGACACACACACACGAAAACATACACATTCACTCACCAAGCACGCATACATTTAGACAAATATTACTTTGAAACCTACATGTGAGTGCGTATTTATTCATATACGAATATGTAGGAATGGTTGTAACGACGACATCCATACATGTATTATTACACAACATACACACACATATTCGTATACAAATTTCACCAAAAATTGAAGACGGAAAAAATGTAACGTAACGTAATGTAACGAAACGAAAAGAAAACTTATCAAGATGTTTTGTGTTGTACGCCGAGGAAGGATGAAAACGAACGAAGGAACGAATGTATGAATTAATAGGGAGGAGGAGGTGTGGCATTCCTTGGATGTGAATATGAATGCGACAGGATGAGGATGCGGCTGATGAGGAGCTATTTGCGATGATGAGGAGGGGGCAGAATGGCCATGTGTGGTGGATGTGGGTTGTAAAGCAAAATGTACACAAATTTAATTCATAATATGAAATACAAGGCCGATATGATAGAAATTTCTGGGTATTTTAAATTTTGCTTTGAATGGAGGGCTATTGTCTATTGAAGGCGGGTTATCACATAAGAGCTATTTAAGTGGAAGTGGCCTCATTTTTAAAACTATTGGAAAATACCCTCTGCGCACAATGTTCCGTTTCATGGGTAAAAATCAGTAAACTTACTTACTTTGGATTTATTTTTTTAAAGGTAATACATAGTCCAACTATAAAAAATTCGTAAAGATTTTTTCAAAGAAATAGCTTTTAACTCTAGATAGATAAGGGCAATTTGTATTCAAAAAAATGGATTTTGTATTTTGTAAGCAGATGAAGGAAAATATTCTTCAAAACCACATTTATAGACGGAATTGAATATTCTTATACTTTGTGAATAGCTGATGAGTGTATATTATTTAAAGTTAATTTCGAAATATTGAATTTTATTATTTTTGAAAAATTCCCAAATTTTGATGGTCAAAATAGAAAATATCATAAAACTCGGTGGAATTGTTGGTTCTGTGTACACTGAAAGAATTTATTTAATATTTATGATTTTGTCATAGAATTTATGAAACATTTCTTAGAAACAATGAAATGCAGTTCTTCATTCGATGAAATTTTGTCATACAAGTTCATTATTTTTTATAATATGAATTACATTTTCATAGATTTTATAAAGAAACTTAGTTAATTATATTAAAAAGTTTCATAAACATTAATAATTTATACTGAAGTTTCCAATATAAACAAAAAACCAAAAAATATCTGACTAACCGATCAACTCACGCCATCATTGCGAGAGTCTTTTCACTGAATATGTCTTTGACCTAAATCAGGGTACATACTTATGTCAGAATTAACAGAGGACAAATGAGAATTGCTAGCATTCAACCTAATTAAGTCGACACACTAAAAATGTAGTTGTAAGTCATGAAACATTTTATAGAAACTACAAAATCCCTCATTATTTTATGAAGATATTTCATAACACAATGATTGTATTGGTTATGACATTATTATGAAACATTTCAGTTATGAATTTTTCATAAATATTATGAAGGAATTTTTTTTCAGTGTATTGTTGACCTCGGTGTCAGTCAGATGATTCGTACTTTTTGGGGTTAAAATGAAAAAAAGGGATAAAAATAGTACCAATCAAATGACCGCGGCTAGTGTGATGAAATTCGTAGTATACATTCCTCAGACTGTGTAGACACGTAAAATAGACGGATTTCTCAAAATTCGTACTTTTTGGGGTTAAAATGAAAAATAGGGATACAAATAGTATCAATCAAATGACCGCGGCTAGAGTCATGAAATTCGGAGTATACACTCCTTTGACTACGTAGACATGGAAATTAAAAGGTTTTTTCCAAATTCGTACTTTCAAGGGATACAATGGGTACATAGGGATAAAAATAGGACCAACCAAATGACCGTAGCTAGAGTCATGAAATTCGGAGTATACAATCCTTTGACTATGTAGTTTTTTTCCAAATTCGTACTTTAAAGGGATACAATGGGTACAGAGGGATAAAAATAGTACCAACTAAACGACTACAGCTATAATGACGAAATTCTAACTGCCTAGAAACGTCAAATAAAGATATTCTAGATTGTCGGACTCTGAAGGGGGTAAAAATGATACCAATCAAATGACCCCAGATAGAATCATGGATAATAAAAAGTTTTTTTTCCAAATTCTTACTTTTTCTTTTATTATGCAATATGTATGTCTGATAATGGATTTTCAAAATATGTACTTTTGGAATTAAAATAGAATGGAAATACAACCAACCCACTATCTACCAATATTTATGGTATTTGAGCTTTTTGAAAATATTATTTATTTTATGAATTGACGTATTGGTAACCTTTCAATGTTTCTATTTGTTTTGATTTGGTTATAAAGAGTGATTTTTTAAAAGCTATAGGAAAGTTTTTCAAAAAAAAAAAACATAAAATTCCGAAAAATTCATGAAATCTTTATTTGAGTCGATAGTACGGTTCATATAATTTAATGTTTGAAGATTATTTCATGCAAATGTTGACCTTGACTGCACCTCAAATGGTCCATCCGCTTAGTCCAATTTTGGCATTTCCACGTTTTTTTGCTGCGAACGGCGACGAATCGATAATTGATGGTCATCATTAACACTGGCCGATACAGCTGCGATATTTTCTTCAGTTCGCACTCTACGTAAGCGTGTTGGTGGTTTAATGTCCAACAAAGTAAATTTGGTGCGAAATTTAGTCACAATAGCCCGAATAGCCGCTTCAGTGGGTCGATTAAACTGACCATAAAATGGAAGCGCGCGATGAACTTTCTTAACAGAGCACGCATTTTGATAATAACCATGTAAGACGATTCATGGTTAAATTATAGACCAAACTGAAGATGTTTGACAGTGAAACAAAACACGAAACGTGCGTCAGCTGTTTAAACCAGTGTTGCCAAAAAGATAATAGCTAAAAAATCACCCTTTATTATTTTCCTGTAATATTAGTGCACTTCTACAAAAATCCACAGTCTCTGTGGAATTCAATCCATGGTGAATGGTATATAAAGTTCGGCCCTGCCGAAGTTAACGCTGTTTTTACTTCTTTAATTTGTTATTGTTCGGCTACTAGGTCACACAATTAAAAGTTTTAATTTGTTAATTTATTCCAATTTTCCAATATTTCGACCAAAGTCGGTGTTGCTTTGTTACTTTACTGCTTAAATCTACGTCTATGTTTGTCAATTGTATGTATGTGTCTCTCGGGTAATTGAGTCGTTTTTCCGCAGCGATGTCAATAATGTGTAACATTTCCAAAGTATATCTTCTCGTCTAGCTTCCACCAATAACTCAACGTCGTCGAAGTTCGGTTTATGTCCAGTCAAGGTACAATGCGCAGTAGGATGGGTCACGAAAATAAATTGCAGCGGACACCCCCCAGAAGTGAAGACTGGATTGTTTAATGATGATCTGCAAAATATTTCGTTACTGGATTAAACCATCTGTGAGCTAAACGCTCCTGAAACACTTCTAAAAATCACGTTTTTCATGTGTAATTTTTTTATAATGCATTTTTGTTCAAAACTTTTTTCTGAATTAATAGAATTTAATTCCGATGTTCATCATTTAGACATCATTCGAAAGGTATTGACTGCCCGCTATTTTTTTTTTATAAAAATAATTATTTCAGTTGTCACTATGAAAAAACACAAAAAATTACTATAAAGGTCCAATAATTCGACCAAAATGTTAATCTGAGGCAAGAATCAAAATTTATATTTAAAGTGCTTTCATGGGTCCCAGCCTAATGCGCAGTGATTTATGATATAATAGCCCTGTTTTTAATTTTGATTTTGTCGTACCATCATATATCTTTTGGCATATGTTGGACATTTGATTTTTTCTCCTTTTTATACCATCCGCCTAAGGATGGGTGTATATTCATTTTGTCATTCCGATTGTAACACCTTGAATGGTATAGAAGTGGTACCAAGAAAACTACTGTAGTTGTGATTGGAATGAAAATGAAGGAAAATGTTTTTTCTCTTAAAACCCCATTATTTATTTAGTCGATCTGTGTTTTACTTTTTGAGGGGGAAATTTGAAATGGTTGTTTTTTTAACAGATTTTCTTTCATTTGATACCCGTTTCGTCATTCTATGACTATGAATACGAAATTCAGTAAAAGCAACCAAGAACGGTTTGCAAAAAAATCGTAACTGCTACATAAAAACTGAAAATATTTTTTCAATTCAGCGCATCATAATCCATGTAGAAATTACAACTCCTTCCAATTCTAGTTTGGGAAAAGTGTGGCCGGCTTAATGTACATACTTCATTTTAACGATATACTTTTGTAACCCTTTATTTTTCGCTTTGAAATTCATTTTATTCGAGATCTCATCATGTATAATTTTAAACTTAAAGTATTATGGTCATACATACATATGTTTCCATTTTTGTATTTAAACCAGACATTTTATTTGAAAAACATATATTAATAACTTTCTTTTGTTTCTTTGCAGTTTCAATGGTAATACGAAAACGGTAAGCTAATCCCTTTGCAGTCAAAGTAGACGTATATTTCAGTACAAGTGGCATTAGTACAAAGAAGATTTGTCCAAATGCATAAATGTTTTACGTTTTTTTCCTTTCTATCTAAAAATAATTAATAATGTGGGCTATGAAAAGGGGAATATATGTGGAAAGTTGATTTTAAAAGTTAAAAAAAATATTGTTAATTGTTAAATATAATTATCGCTATTTTTCCTCCAGCTCCTACTAAGTTTGTCATTCCTTGATATATATATATATATAGATGTCTATATATATATATATATACATATATATATATATATATATATATATATATATATATATATATATATATATATATATATATATATATATATATTATATTTATATATATATTTTTTTTTTATCGTCATAAAATCCTAAGACGATCTAGCCATGTCCTTCTGTTGAAAGCACGCTAGCATTTAAACCAAATGACCTAGGACGTCCAAATTTGACATAAATGTGTCTTATAGTTGTAGGTCAGATGGAATTGAAAGTTGGCATAAACGTTCACCATAAACCTATTCTTATTTGTAGAGGTTGAAATAGGGTAAAAAGGAATAAAAATGGTACCTAAGGTACACAATATGAAGATTTTTCCGAATTTCATGCTTTCAAGGTACACAGATATGGCGATAAAATTAGGCTGGTATATCTCTCAAATAAACGTATAAGAGAGGGATTTTTCGAAATGCACGGACTAAATGGGAAAAATGGATAAAAACCAACCACATGGAATTCGGTGTATACATACATCTGACTGCAAAATTAAAATGATTTTTCCAAATTTTGTGTACTTTTACGGCTAAAATGGGCAGACTCAGGAAGATAGGTCATCTTACACTGTGTAATTGATTTTCAAAATCTTTACTTTTGACATTAAAATAGGATGGAAGTACAACCAACCAAACGCCTGTAGCTCAAAATGTTCCCACTATCCCCCAATATTTAGGGTATTTAAACTGTTTTGAAGAATGCTGTCTTATAAAGGGTGATTTTTTAAGAGCTTGATAACTTTTTTTAAAAAAAAAACGCATAAAATTTGCAAAATCTCATCGGTTCTTTATTTGAAACGTTAGATTGGTCCATGACATTTACTTTTTGAAGATAATTTCATTTAAATGTTGACCGCGGCTGCGTCTTAGGTGGTCCATCCGCTTAGTCCAATTTTGGCATTTCCACGTTTTTGAGTAACAGAGACCCAATTGGTGCGAACGGCGACGAATCGAAAATTGGTGGTCATCATTAACACTGGCCGATACAGCTGCGATATTTTCTTCAGTTCGCACTCTACGTAAGCGTGTTGGTGGTTTAATGTCCAACAATGTAAATTTGGTGCGAAATTTAGTCACAATAGCCCGAATAGCCGCTTCAGTGGGTCGATTAAACTGACCATAAAATGGAAGCGCGCAATGAACTTTCTTAACAGAGCACGCATTTTGATAATAAAATTCAATAATTTGCAAGCGTTGTTCGTTTGTAAGACGATTCATGATGAAATGTCAAAGCATACTGAGCATCTTTCTCTTTGACACCATGTCTGAAATCCCACGTGATCTGTCAAATACTAATGCATGAAAATCCTAACCTCAAAAAATCACTCTTTATTTACTTTTGCGAGGTATAAAATAGTTAAAATTGTATATTTATTTATAAAATTATTTTTTCAATATTTATTTAGTTTGGCTATATTTAAAAAATAAATCCACTGATCTAGAATTCTTGCAACTGATATATATTAGGATGGGTCACGAAAAAAAAAAATTCCTGCGGTCACCCCCACACAAATGAAGATTGGATTGTTTAATGATGATCTGCAAAAAATGAATATCGGACGAAAAGTGATGTCACTGACTCAATTTTTGTGAAATAATTTATTACAGGAGATGGTTTTTTAGAACCAAAATGTACAACCTCTTTTTTACAAAAATGAGTGCTGCGGCTTCAATTTCCTTCGGATTTGCATCATTTAGGCGTCGTTCGAAATGTATTGACGGCAGCTTTTTATTTTCTAGAAAATACTACCACAAACAAGTAAAAACGGCGTTAAGTTCGGCCGGGCCGAACTTTATATACCCTCCACCATGGTTTGCATTCCACAGAGGTTGTCGGTTTTCGTAGAAGTGCAGTAATATTACAGGAAAATATATATTTTTTAATATAGCCAAACCAAAGCAAATACAAATATTGAAAAATTTTTTTAATTATTTCAAACCACGCTTATAAGGTAATAATACCAATACGTCAATTAAAAAAATAAATATTATTATATTTGTATTTTCAAAGCCATAAATATTGGTAGATAGTGGGTGCTACAGTTGGTTGTATTTCCATTCTATTTTAATTCCAAAAGTACAAGTTTTGAAAATCCATTATCAGACGTACATAGTGGAAAATAACCTAACTTCGTGATTCAACCAATTTTTGCATTCATTTTAACCTCAAAAAGTACGAATTTCGAAAAATCAGTTTATTTTCCGTGTCTACACACTCAGAGGAATGCATACTCCGAATTTCATGACTCTAGCTGCGGTCATTAGATTGGTACTATTTTTATCCCCTTTTTTCATTTTAACCCCAAAAAATACGAATTTTTAAAAATCCGTGTATTTTACTTATCTATGCAATCAGAGGAATATATACACCGAATTTCATTATTCTAGGTACAGCTGTTTAGTTGGTACCATTTTTATCCTTCTATTCCTATTTTACCCCTTAAAAGTACGAATTTGGGAAAAATACTTTTATATTATCTATCTACTCAATTAGAGGAATGTACACACCGAATTTCGTGTTTCTAGCTTTTGTCGTTTAATATGTACCATTTTTATCCCTTTTTTGCCCAATTTTCACCCCCTACAAATAAGAATCACTTTATGGTGCACGTTTTTGCTATAAGGAGAATGCGCATACAAAATATCAAGCAAATATAAATAGACATATTCAAAAAACATGCTTAAATACGCTAAAATATTAGGGATTATTATGGGTATTTTTAGTCCTTGTGAGGGAAACATTTTTCCCTTTGGGCCGATTTCGCCCCATTTCAATCCCAACCGATCTACGACTATAAGACGCATTTATGGAAAATTTGAACGTTCTAGCTCCTTTCGTTTAGATGCTAGCGTGCTTTCAACAGACGGACGGACGGACGGACGGACATGGCTAGATCGAATTTTATGACGATCAAGAATATATATATACTTTATAGGGTCTGAGGTCGATATTTCAAGGTGTTACAAACGGAATGACAAAGTTAGTGTACCACCATCCTGGAGGTGGAGGGTATAAAAACGAAAAACTTTACTGTAGTCACTATGACAAAAAACAAAAAAATATATATATAAACGTCCAAAATTTCGACCAATAAGTTACTCTAAGACCAGAATTAAAATTTATATTTAAAGTCCTTTCAAGGGTCTATTAATTCAGAAAAAATTTAACGAAAATGCAGCATACAAAAAGCTACATGTGAAAAAGATGATTTTTAGGGGTGTTTACAGGAGCGTTTAGCTCACAGAAGTGTGGATCTAGGAACGAAATATTTTTCATTGTTAAAGAATTAAAACTTTATTCTATTTTCAAGGAGTGACTGGAAGTAGTTTTTCCATTTGTATGGACCGCGACCCAGCCTAATGTATATATTGTACATAGCATTCGGGTGTCTGGATGTTCGTGTAGTAACGAAAGATTCCTAAATGAAATAAAATAAATGTATCAAAATGTTAGATTACATTTTACATTATTTGTACATACCTTATCGCTATTATTTTTTTTATAAATTAAAAATTTCTGTTTTTAACTGGGATTTATTATTAGAAAAACTATTATTTAAGCATTTTAGTTAACTGTTCACCAAGTAAATGCATTACAGATATATCTATAAGGAGACTAAATTTAGAGTCACGAAGCAATTTTGACGCTGAAATGGTTAATGGGGTAAATAGTAATCGAAAAAAGATCAGTTTAGTAAACGGCAATTCATTCGTTTACAGTTAAAGTAGACACATATTTCAGTAGTACTTTAATTTTTTCGTATAAAAATAAGACTGATCCGTTGGACTATGGTCCCAAATCCATTTTTTGGCAGAAATTCAAAGAAATTAAAATTGGAAAGTGGTAAATGTGTATATATTTTCTTTATGTCCACACTCCAAGCAATCAAGAAAATATACTGGAGAAAATTAGGTGGCAACACCACAAGCCTGAATGGTACTTAAACTTTTCGGTTCAAAAAAGTGGGTTTCATTTTGATATAAAGCAGTTTTACAAATTAATTAAAATCAAGACTTAAAAAGGAAATAATAAAGTGACTATATTATGAAAATTGACGGCAAGAGTTAGTAGTTGAAAAATTATATTTAACATATTATGATTATTTTGGTCTTCTTCATAGGTAGTGTAATTTTGTGATTTGTAAAGAGAATAATCTATAAATGTCGTGGACCAAAAGTTATATGTATGACTCAAATTGACTCAAAGTGTAAATGTGAAAGTGTTCGTCTGAGGTTGTAGTTTATGGTGGAATTAATATCTCGTCAGCATTTTTCGGCAAACTCCAAAAATTGTCATTTTATTTTAGCACAGTTTTTTATTAGCCATAGACATATATATGATTATATCTCTGAATTCGTTTTGTGTACGAGACCCATCAATATTTTCTTTAAAAGGTATTGAAAGTACCTTTAAAATGGTATACAACATCATTCACCTTTTTGTACATATGTATACATTTTACTTTATATTTTTGAAATAATTATTTTAATTGCAGTTTAAAGTATACTATTTGTATGTTATATTTTGCTTTTGTAATAATGTTTAGAAAAACACATTTCGTCAAAATAAACAACTCTTCATTCTTTTAAGCGTTCAAAAATTTTGTTTTTGGTCACCTTGTACCAATACAGAGTGATAATTATGCTGGGCGTGGTCCGATCGGCCCAATTTTATTTTTATTTTTTGCGTATGATATGCCTTGCAAATGTGCAAAATTACAAGACTGTATGGGATGATAACAATTCTCACAGATATTGATTTAAATATTTCTTCATTCATTCAGTACAATGCTCCTTCGAACAAAAAAATGAAAAACCACTGTTAAAAGAAACTCCGATCAGGTCTACTCAATGCTATTCTGTTCCATTCAAGAAGTCGTAATTTATTGGACAATAAAATTAATACTAGGAGATCAATGTTGAAAATCGTTTTTAAAATAAATCAAGTAAAAGCGGCGTTAAGTTCGGCCGTGCCGAACTTTATATACCCTCCACCATGGATTGCATTCCACAGAGGCTGTCGATTTTCGTAGAAATGTAGTAACATTAGAGGAAAATGTAATTTTTTAATATAGCCACCCGAAACAAATAAAAATATTAAAAAAAAATATTTTTTTAAATAAACAATAAAATTATTATTATTACAAATCACGCTACCAATATATCGAAATAATACTTAAAAACAATACTTAAAATCAAAATCATATACACATACTTACATATGCAACTCAATGAGATGCTTGTAAGATGGCATGTGTGCTTTATTACTTGGTGCGATTTTTTAAACGCAAATTCGGCAAGTGAGTTGTGTTTCTCGTTCGTTTGTGAGAATCATCTCCTTATAGAGGCCGGGTTTGATGTTGAAAAGTCGCTGCGAAGCCACTTGAAAAGACTTTTGACATGCTCGAAATCGTGTAATAAATTTGTAAATAAATTTGCATTCTATGAAATATAGATGCAAAATGGTCTTGAGCCAGGACAATATCCCAGTCCAAAAAAAAGAACTATAAATTTGTATTTTTTAAGCAAAAATTTTTAAAAATTAATAAAATAAACAAAGTAATAAAAAATATAAAAAAAGTTTTTTCCCGAGCCACGATTCGAACCCGAGACCTTCTGGGTGCAAAGTGGACACTTTACCTTCGTGACCCCATACTAAAAAGTCGTTCCCATTCACTTGTATAAATGCTATTCATAAAATGTTACGGAATATTTACATATTATAAACTTTTTTAAGTTGTTTAAAAGAGCTTCCTCAAAAGCGGGAAAACTGCACATTTGGATTTTGAGATGCGATTAAAACTTCCAACTTTTTTTGCTGGGCACAGATTTTTTTCAAATGGACCTTGTTTTCATTACGAACCCATCTATTATAAAATAATACAAAATTCCAATATCTTATTTGTAATAGCGCATAAACAAAATTATGATTTTTTAATCTTCTGAGTCTATAAAGAGGACCATAACTTATACATTTATCCGTAGATCGTTTGCATACATAAATTGTTTTATCGGTTAAAATGTTAGCTTTTAAATAGGATTTAAGGTTTTTTTCGTGCAAAAATGATTATTCTTTTAAAATCAAGTTTTTAGGGGACTATTCATAGACCACGGTTTATATGTTAAACTGAAATTCGCAAGATTTGTAGCCATCTCAATTACCTGATCGGATCTATTTTCACAAAGTGAAGATACTATCGTAAAAAATAAAAAAATCCATAAATTGTTTGGTGTTGATATTATGTGTATATAATTAAATAACTTATGAGGTCTCGGACTCAAAACTTTTATTTTGTATTGCATAGTGTTATTAGCACCTACATATTAGACCATTTTAAGTTTTGCACAATTTTCTTTTCTAAAGAACAACAATTTATCACAAAAGTGTTGCGAAATACAAACCTTGTCTTAATTTTGGACACCATTTATTAGTCCCTAAATGGAACATATTAATCTAAATTATCTAAATGGTTTCTATATAATAAATTATATGTAAGAATTCAAGTCTCATTATTAAACACATCTAATACAGCTCACATGGTATTGTTAAAGAGCTACGCAAGAAATAACAGACTGCATATCTGTTTATAAAATTGGGAACACACATATTTCATTCTCTATTTATCAAAACCAACCTCGTTCACATTCGATTTGTTTGATTTTCAAGTTTATCGCCATTAAACTTCAATTATTATTTTAAACGTATTTCGCGCCGCTGACGTTGCGACTGGTGTTTCGAAAAATCTAACGTGTTTTATCAATAACATTAAACAAAAGCCATTTGTCAAAAAATACCAAAGCCTATACAAGCTCCTCCATCCGAATATGGGAAACATATTCCATCCAAACAGCCACACATTGACGCACTCACTATCAGGAGTGTCTATGCACACGCACACATGCTGGATGGTGGAGATGTGGAGCTCCATACATGTGCTCCTCCCACTCCACTCCTATGTCATCACACTGCACGCACTTAGTCCTTGTTGTCTATTTAAAATACAGACACACACACAGAGCCATAGAGAAAAAAGAAATTCCGGGCAGAATGTATTAAAAGCTCTATTTGGTTGGTTTGGTTTGGCTGGATCGGATCGGAACGGTACGGTACGCTTGGCTGTGGTGGCATACAAAACGCATGGATAAACAAGGATATATCACAATATTTTCCTTGCTTGGCTCTCGAAAGCATCTGGTCAGTGAATTAGGACTGTTGTGGACATTTTCTAATGTCCAAAACTATATCATTAATAATTATTCAAAAATCAGGACTTTTTCATTACTCGAATAATTATTTGAAAAAAATATATGTACAGGGTTTTCCAACTAGAGGTGTTATTTTGAATCACCCGGTATTTCGGTAGCTGTCACTTTAGAAGCTTTTATTCTTTGACATTTGACAAGTAAAGAGTGATTTTTTTGAGGTTAGGATTTTCATGCATTAGTATTTGACAGATCACGTGGGATTTCAGACATGGTGTCAAAGAGAAAGATGCTCAGTATGCTTTGACATTTCATCATGAATCGTCTTACAAACGAACAACGCTTGCAAATTATTGAATTTTATTATCAAAATGCGTGCTCTGTTAAGAAAGTTCATTGCGCGCTTCCATTTTATGGTCAGTTTAATCGACCCACTGAAGCGGCTATTCGGGCTATTGTGACTAAATTTCGCACCAAATTTACATTGTTGGACATTAAACCACCAACACGCTTACGTAGAGTGCGAACTGAAGAAAATATCGCAGCTGTATCGGCCAGTGTTAATGATGACCACCAATTTTCGATTCGTCGCCGTTCGCACCAATTGGGTCTCTGTTACTCAAAAACGTGGAAATGCCAAAATTGGACTAAGCGGATGGACCACCTAAGACGCAGCCGCGGTCAACATTTAAATGAAATTATCTTCAAAAAGTAAATGTCATGGACCAATCTAACGTTTCAAATAAAGAACCGATGAGATTTTGCAAATTTTATGCGTTTTTTTTAAAAAAAAAGTTATCAAGCTCTTAAAAAATCACCCTTTAGAAACTACGGCTTTACTAAAAATGGAACGATACACGCTTCAACAACGCACTGAAATTATTAAAATTCATGAATGAAAATGATCCGAAATTCCATCGAAACATCATTTTGACTGATGAGGCCCATTTCCACCTCGGTGGCTACGTCAACAAGCAAAATTGTCGCAGCTGGGGCTCGGTAAACCCAAGAGTTATTGTTGAGAAGTCTCTCCATCCTCATCGTGTGACTGTTTGGTGCGGTTTGTGGTCCGGCGGGGTCATTGGACCTTACTTTTTCGAAAATGAGGCTGGATCAACAGTTACGGTGCATGGATTGCGCTATCGAGAGACGATTAATGATTTTTTATGGTCGGTGTTGGATGGTATTGATCTGGACAACGTTTACTTTCAACAAGACGGCGCTACGTGCCACACAAGCACCGAAACCATTGCTCTTTTACGGGAAAAGTTTCCGGACCGTGTAATCTCTCGAAGAGGTGATCACAATTGGCCACCGAGATCTTGTGATTTAACACCTGGCGACTTCTTCCTTTGGGGCCACGTGAAAGATAAGATCTACGCCAACAGCCCAGCGTCGATACAAGACCTCAAAGATAGAATTCGTGAGGCTATCGAGGACATAGGGCAGCCACTTTGCGATTTGGTTATGAAAAATTTCATGAAAAGGATATAATCCTGTAAGCGTGGTCTTGGTGGCCATTTGGCTGATGTTGTTTTTCATTATTAACGGCATACCTTCCTCTTTATTATGAAATAAACATCCGATAATTTAGCTCAAAAAATTACATTTTTCTTTTAAAACCAAAATAAGACCTCTTGTTGGAAAACCCTGTATATTCGAATAAAATTGAATCGGTTGGAACTTATAGTTCTAGTAATATAAAAACTCATTCAATTAATTTTTAAACGATTTCCTCTGCGTCCCAATTCAATTGTCCAATGGCTGTGTGTGTGCGATAGTGTGCATGTGTGCGTTTTGTTTGTATTTTGCCGAAGCATATCCTGGCATGAGCATCATATAATGGGATTATGTGCGATTAATGCATTGACATGTAACGATTTTCAATTGAATTTATTGCTTATTGTTTTTGTATATGTCTGTCTGCAAGTGTCTGTCTGTACGCGGGGATGGTGGGTGTTCCGAGAGGACACATCAGATTTGGTGGAGGAGGGAGCCGGATGGCACTAATAGCGAGTGAGTGGGAGCTGTTTATTTTTTTTTTTGTTGGTGCTCTTGTTAAACAGATACCATTGGATTGGATTGCCATGAATACTTAGTGGGCTGCTGCTGCCAAACAAAAGAAATTATAACAAAAGGGTGTCAGAGCTACACATGTTTTGCATAAAAAACAATGAATAATTTTTTCCGGCTCTATTCATTGTTGTTGTTGGTGGATCCACAGATATCCCTGATATCCGTTGAAATTGTAATTAAGCCAAAACAAAAAGTTTATCAGTAGAAAAAACAAGCAACAAAATGAACTCAATACTATCTGTTTAATGTTATTCATTAAATGTGGGCGCGATGATGTGAGTTGATCCTTTTTACTGCCTGTCCTCGTATACCTTACATTATTGCCAGCCGTGCATGTCGCATATCCTGAATTAATGCGTATCGTGGACGCAAATTTGAAATAAGTGTCTACTACCGAATTATTTATCAGAAAATACTCGTGTTGTTTTGATGACATTGAGAACATATTTGGTAATGCTAACAATTTTGGCATCTTGGTTTTGAAAAGTTTCACATAGCAGCTGTGATACAATGGCCAAAAAACACAAATATGAGTGGAACATTCCAAAAAGTGTTTTGAACTGGGATATTGCCCCGGCTCAAGACCATTTTGCATCTTTTTTTCACTGAACCAACATCAGGGGATGTCCCCTATAAATGCAGTGCATTACGTTGGCAAAGGAAGATAAGGGTTAGGGAGGAGGAAAAAGGGAGAAGTATTTGTTGACATCTGTTTTGAATCTCAGGATGTCATAATTGGCGGGAAAGATATTTGCCGGAAGTCGATTCCACATACGAGTTGCGCGAGCGAAGAACGAATTCATTTTGTAATGTGTAGTGCGGCCAGCTGTCCAATCGACAACAAATGGGTGAGAGTTCCTGGAGAGTCGCGTATCTCTACCGAACGTCCTCACGTCCGGTATGAGATCACGAATATCCGAGGAACAAACATCATAAAAGTATCGATAAAACAGCGATACACATCCCACATTACGACGATGGGAGACAACAGAATTGGATATCCTACTGTCACCTATAAACACCATCGCCCTCCTCTGAACACGGTCGAGTAGCTCCAAGGAACATCTTGGAGCACCCGACCATATATGGGAGTTGTATTCCATCTTAGGTCTGATGTACGTAATATAGATATTGAGAAGATCGGGGGGAGTGAAGAATTTCTTACACCGCTTTAAAAAGCCAAGACACTTGAATGTTTCTTTCGACACATCAAATACATGTTTTGTCCAACGAACATCGCAATGTACTTTCATGCCCAGAACATCAAGAGTGTCCGGTTGCTCAACATCTACACCGTTCATAGAAATCGACTACACCATTGGATCAGTGAATCGCTTGTGAGACAACAAGGAGTATTGGACCTAACCCCATTTGGAAATGGCCAGCAAATCTTGGCTGAGTGACTCGTCCATCAATCGCCTTTTGTCATCAATTTCTTGACGACTTGGTCTATGATCGAACGAGTATGAATGCCTAAGCTCGTCGGATAAGAACCCATCTATAACAACTCGTATAGTGCGATCTCAGAGGAAGCTCGATATAAATCGAGAGAAAAAAACTAAACAAATGAACGTTGGCACCGCAGAAGTATTGCTGGGTAACTGTACCTGCATATACACATACTTACATACGCAACTCAATGAGATGCTTGTAAGATGGCATGTTTACTTTATTACTTGGTGCGATTTTCTTTAAACGCAAATTCGGCAAGTGAGTTGTGCTTCTCGTTCGTTTGTGAGAATCATTTCATTAAAGAGGCCGGGTTTGATGTTGAAAAGTCGCCATTTGTAAATAAATTTGCATTCTATTAATGCAAATAGATGCAAAATGGTCTTGAGCCAGTTCAAAAAAATATTGATTACAAACCAAAAAATACATACGAAAAAACTAAAACATTCCAAAAAGTTTTGGGGGATTTCTTGCAAAAATGTTGCTGTGCAGGCATCTAACGTTCACAATGATTAAATATATCTTTCAAAATATATCTTTTATTTTGAAAATGATTCAAAAAATTTTGGAGTTGATCATCTTTGCTTATACACGGAATTTGCCAACTTTCTTAATTACACTGCCAACAAATTAAGACTTTTTGAATGGAACAGAATAGCGAACCTATAATACTGAAAGGGCATGTTGAGTAGGGTGTCCAAAAAATCGGTTATTTTAGAAAGGTGGTTTTCGGTTTAACCGAAAATTCAATTTTCTTAAAAACCGGTTTTGGGTTATAGTTTTTTTTTTTTACAAAACCGGTTATAATCGGTTTTTTTTTAAATCTAAGTACGAAAGTAAATACAGTTCATTTTTAGTAAAGGTACATTAAATAAGGAACTTCAGTAGCATTTTTTGTTGTTTAAGATATAGTCAAATTTATAAAATAATTCATATTTTTACGTACAAAAACATTAATAAAAAGTTTACGTAGAATCCTTCTTATAATAATATCGCAATACCAGTATACAATTCAAGTGATAATTTTGTAAGCGATTTTTTTTGTTTGCTTTTGATAACGCTTGACGTAGAAAAAATATGCTTGTTAAATGTTGATGTAGGGCTAACAAGACATCACATAAGTAACTTAGCTTTTCAGTTTTTTCATTGTTTTGTCAAAAAATGCGAAATCGTCATATAAAGTCGCCTGCCTTTCGCCATTTCGAGCAATTTTGGGGTTTTTATAACTCATTTGCAATTTCCTTTGTATCCGATTTTGTTGAGTATTTCAGTACGCCATCGTTTAACGGAAGTTTACCGGAAATGTGTATTCAATGTTTTTACTCTTCTTTCTTCCAGTCTAGCAATCAGCCTTTGGCACAAATCCAGGGTGCACCTTTTAAAAATTGTTGAATAAAATTTTTTGTATTGCATCAACTTCTATGAGTGTTGCTGAGTCCTTTGACAGTTCTTTAATTGCTAACACAATGTGCAATGTTCTCTTATTTACCAAAAAACCGGTTAACCGGCACGAAAAAACCCGGTTTTCTCGGTTAACCAAAAAGCCCATTTTACAAAAACCGGTCGACGGTTGCAGGTGACGAAACCGGTTTCGGTTTTGGACACCCTAATGTTGAGTAGACCATTTTTGCTGAATAAACCTATAGTCCAGCTGGTCTAAGTTTCTTTTTACAGTGGGTCAAAGTATTCTAAGGGAGTAGTATTCTAAGGGAAAAAGTGTTGTAAGGTAATGACTGATCGAATTCTTATTGTCAGATCTATATTGTGGTATTTTAGGAAGATAACTTTATGGGTCAATTTGACCATTTTTTCGACAAAAACCAATAAAAGTAATTTCAAAAAAGACATTTAAGGATTAAAATGTTCTACTAAAAAATTTGCCGGCAAATTTCAGTGGGACTTTGATTATTTTCGACTAATAATGTTTATACATGTTTATATACATGTAAATGAAGGTCAAAGGCTACCTTTGTTTGTGGATTTGTGAAATATGAGAATTATGTCTTAGATTTTTTTAATTAGGAATAATATGACAAAGGGTAATAAAATATAGTAATAATTTTCATTTTTCAACTTTTAATGAAAACAAAAAAGAACAAGTTAATTCGAGTTATATAATAGTAATAGTAATTGAATTGAAAAAAAATGTTGTACAGTCCTCTTCAATCTGGAATACAAAATAGGCCTCTGATATTTAAAAACAAGTAAGGAAAGGCTAAAGTCGGACGGGGCCGACATCGCTTTGATTACTAACCCAAGTATTCCATGGGAGCAATTTTATGTAGTTCATATAAATTATACAATTACTATAAATTCATCTTTAGTCAAATTTAATGAATATGGTAAATAATAAAGTAATTGATCCAATTTTCCAGCAGATATTCCGAGTAAAGTAAATATAACATGATATGGAAAAATTGATCAAGATCCATAGGTTTTTTAGTTGGATTTTTAGATGTTGTGCCAATTTTAAAGAAAATCAGGTACAATATGTGATCTCTAAAGCGGAGAAAGTGAAATCGAGAGCGACATTTGTATGGGGGCTATATCTAAATCTGAACCGATCATACCCACTTTCAGCATAAGTGTTTCTAGTTCGATTATAAAATGTTGTGTCAATATTAAAGAAAATCGGGTACAATATGTGGTTTCTAAAGCGGAAAAAGTGAAATCTGGAGCGACATTTGTATTTGAAGAAAATCGGGTACTATAAGTGCTTCATAGGGCGGAAAAAGTCAAATCGGGAGCGACATTTGTATGGGGGCTATATGTAAATCTGAACCGATTTCCTCAAATTTCAATACCGATGGTCCTTGGCCAGCAAAAATAACTTCTGCCAAGTTTCATGACAATCGGACAACAATTGCGACCTGTAGAGTGCGAACAAGCTTAGATGGACAGCAGACGGACAGACGGACGGACAGACATCGTTAAATCTACTCAGCTGGTGATTCTAAGCCGATCGGTATACTTAAAGGTGGGCCTAGCTCGATTAATTCTTGGTGTTACAAACATTTGGCGCGAAACTAACTTATAATACCCTAGCCCACGAAGTGGTGTAGGGTATAATTATTAAGTAGGAAAGATGACAACTACTATAAAAGAAAGCTTATAGGGTATTCTTTCCTCATTTGCAAAACAATAGCAAAAATACTGTTATTTCCAACGATAATTTGAGTAGACGCAGCAGGTAAAACTGTGTTACAGTCCAAAACTCATGCGAAGTGATATCCCTCCACCTTAGGATGGGGGTATATTCACTTTGTCATTCCGTTTGTAACACCTTGAAATATTCACCGGAGACCCTATAATGTATATCTATATTGTGTGTCGTGGTAAAATATTAAGACGACCGATACATGTCCGTCTTTCTGTTGAAAGCACGCTAGCTGCCGAACGAAATGAGCTAAGGTTAAAATTTTGAACTGGGATATTGTCCTGGCTCAAGACAATTTTGCATCTATATTTAATAGAATGCAAATTTATTTACAAATGGCATGGTGACATTTATTACTTGGCTGCAGACTACCACGACCATGATTTCGACCATGTCAAAAGTCTTTTCAAGTGGCTTCGCAGCGACTTTTCAACATCAAACCCGACCTCTGTAGATGCTAAAATAGTGAAATTCGCTGAGTACATAGCTCTGATTACGTACACGCGAAAAATAAAGAGATATTTCGATATTCGTACCTTCACGATCTAAATGGAATAAAATTTGGCACCAATCAAGCGGCTGTAGCTAAAGGGTGATTTTTTAAGAGCTTGATAACTTTTTAAAAAAAAAAACGCATAAAATTTGCAAAATATCATCGGTTCTTTATTTGAAACGTTAGATTGGTCCATGACATTTACTTTTTGAAGATAATTTCATTTAAATGTTGACCGCGGCTGCGTCTTAGGTGGTCCATCCGCTTAGTCCAATTTTGGCATTTCCACGTTTTTGAGTAACAGAGACCCAATTGGTGCGAACGGCGACGAATCGAAAATTGGTGGTCATCATTAACACTGGCCGATACAGCTGCGATATTTTCTTCAGTTCGCACTCTACGTAAGCGTGTTGGTGGTTTAATGTCCAACAATGTAAATTTGGTGCGAAATTTAGTCACAATAGCCCGAATAGCCGCTTCAGTGGGTCGATTAAACTGACCATAAAATGGAAGCGCGCAATGAACTTTCTTAACAGAGCACGCATTTTGATAATAAAATTCAATAATTTGCAAGCGTTGTTCGTTTGTAAGACGATTCATGATGAAATGTCAAAGCATACTGAGCATCTTTCTCTTTGACACCATGTCTGAAATCCCACGTGATCTGTCAAATACTAATGCATGAAAATCCTAACCTCAAAAAAATCACTCTTTACAATCATAAAATTCGTCTGACTGTGTAGACGCGGAAAATAAGAGGACTTTTTTTCAAATCTGCACTTTTGGAGTCAAAAACAAAAAAGAATAACTGTGGAATTAAGCAAACTGATGTTTCTAAATCGAGAAATTAATATATCTTTAATATTAGTACTTTGCCTATCAAAATGGCACGGACATTTGGGCTGTAGCTGGAATCAAGGAATTGCAAATGGGAAAATCGGCCCTGAGGGAAATTGTTTCTACCTAATACCCACTGACAATGCACCTGATATTTAGGGCATATTTTTCATGTTCTATTTTTGGTCACTCTTGAAGTTTTATATTTATAAAGTAGAGGACTACTAATATTATAATAATGAAACATCACTATTTATTTAAAACATGCCTTATAGAATATTGTGCATACAAAATATCACAAATTTTTTAATATGTTAGTGCACTTCTACGTATAGCTGACCGCCTCTAAGCTGCCGGTAATACTGTGGAATGCACTCCGTGGTGAAGGGTATATAAGATTCGGCCCTGCCGAACTTAACTCCATTTTACTTTGTTTTTTTTTTGTGTGAATGCTAAAATAGATTTTTTGAGCTCAAACTTCTGCAGGTTATTTTTCAAACTTCTTGTTTTATTGGAAAGGTTGAACTATGTCATTTAATAATGGAACACAATATCATTATCCGATCAACCCAATTTTTCAGTACAGCCCAAATTCCACACCAAACAGTGACTCGTTGTGGATGTATTGGCTTCTCAATAGTCACGTGTGGGTTCTCTGAACCCCATATGTTGCAATTTTTCTTTTTTTTTCATTTATAATAAAATGAGCTTCATGAAGGCTGAACTGGAGCCGATCTCTTCTCGAAAAATGTCCACATAAATTTCTTTCAGTTTGCGTTAAAGACCCACTGTTAATTATGCCGATCGACTTAGAATCACTATTTGAATTGATTTAGCAATGTCCGTCTGTCCATCTATTCTCATCAAATGAAACTTTGCACAACGAAGGTTTTCGGGATAATTTGAAGAAAATCGGTTGAGATTTAAATATAGCCCCCATACGAATTTCACTCCCGATTTGACTCTTTTCACTCTAGTACCACATATTTTAACAGATTTTCTTAAAAATTGGCAAAACATCTTATATTTCAACTAGAAACACCTGTGGTGAAAATGTGTTAGATCGGTTCAGATTTAGATATAACCCCCATACAAATGTCGCTCCCAATTTGACTTTTGTCTTCAACAGATCTTCTTCAAATCTGTTAAAACATCTTATATTTTAACTGGAAATACTAATGGTGAAAATGGGTCAGATCGGTTTAGATTTATATATAGCTCTCATACAAATTTGGCTCTCGGCTCGACTAGAAACCACGTATTTTCACCGAATTTCTTTAAATTGAACATAAAACGTTATAATTGAACTAACATTCCATGTTTGGATATAGCCACGATACAAATATTCTTCTCGATTTGACAAATTGGGTCAGGTCATAAAATAATCCTTCCTATTTTCATTTTTTTACCGAAATGGATTGTATTCGGATAGAAAGTGGACTTTAGCTTTTCCTTACTTTTTTATATGGAGGCCTGATCGGTCGAATATTCCCTTTACAATGTGTCTCGAATTGACTTCTTGGCTCTATAGTATTCATATATTTTTAATGATTTAAATGACAGTTGAGTTATGACGAGCATTTTGGATCATATTCACATCCATACATATCCATATCCATTCAGCGTTCACTTATTGGGATTTGCGTGAATAATGTAATTAACAAACTGGCCTTAGGTCCCGAACAAAGCTGAAATCCGATCAATATTTAAATATAATTTGTTAAGAGTCCACTGACACCAATCGCACGTAAGGTATTGCCGGCTATCTTTCATGAACAAATATAAACATACTCCATTAATCTATCAATAAAATCAGTACCAGTCTTCACACGCTTTGTGTCCTGCAAAATCTGTTTCGTTTTTTTCTCGTACATATGCCACAATTCAAATGAATGCAAACAACATTTGCATTAACTGTGACTTTGAACAAAAATAACATCATTAAAAGAACCCAAACAAAACAGCCTCAACAGCGACACCATCAGCATCACCAGCGAAGCATCAACAACAATTAATGGCAACCGAAAAAGCAAAAGAAAAGGACCTCAGCTGGATGATTAACACATGTAAGCTTTTCTACGCATAAAAATCTGAGTCCAACAGATAATGCACACACACACAATATTTGCATTACGCAAACACAGACGCAGATAAACAAAGTCCTCTGATCAGACAACAGCAAAAACCCTCCACCAAAGCAACACCAACAACAATGAGGACGACAAAGGATGTTCAACTCATTGACTTTAGCAATTGAGCGTTCGAAAATTAAGGGTTTTAGTTAAATTTTTCTCATTACGTTGTTGTTTTAAGGGGATTTTGGAACTTCCTCCTTTGCCATGCCGTGTCATGCGTTCTGTTGTTGCCACCACCTCCTCCTATTTTGTTGTGTTTGTCCTCTGGCCGTTTGGCAGTCGAACAAAATGTATTTTAATCAAGCCGCCGTCGTACAGTGCACAGTGGTTTCAAATTGACTTTTCTGCAAATTTTTAATGGGGAAAAAATATATTTTCGATCCCTCGGCCCTATGTTCCTTAAAGGAAATATATATATTGTTTCCTCGGCCATGTTAACTACCCAGCAAAAAAAAATGGAAGTATTTCCATAGGAAGCACATTTTAATCGCATCTCGAAATCCAAATGTGTATTTTTCCTGCTTTTGGGGAAGTTCTTTTAAAGAACTTCCAAAAAAGTCGATAAAATGTTTTTATCCCGTAACATTTTACGAATAGCATTTAACATAGAAATGGAAACAATTGAAAAAGTGGTGCCTTTGCAACACTTTAAATAACTTTTAAGTCTTTAAAAATAAAGGACATCCCTCCTATGACAACTCCATGTTAAATTCATAGGTAAAGATCCCAATTTTCACTACTTGAACATCTTTTTCACTTCTTTGGGTGCTCTCTCTTTTGCTGGGCATTGCTTTATTTTGCGTTAGAATGTTATCTATAAAAAATAAAACAAAACGCTTTTTTTCCGACTTTATTTATATTTGGTATGAATGTTTTAGTACCAGCAAAATTAGATTTTTCGAAAAAAAAAAATAGTAATTCTTTATCAAATCGTTGGAGGTTGTTACTAAACCACTGTTTCTATGTGAAAGTGTAATTCAAAAATTAAAAAAAATCATTATTTTGTTTAAATTCTTTCGCGTTAGCAAAGAGTATCACAACTTCCATAGATTTTGTACATATAAACATTGATTTTTTCGCTACAAAGTTAGCTATTAAAAAGTAAAACATTATCCGGGTTTATTCACATTTCTTACTACTTTTTTCGTGCCAGATTTTTTTCGGAAAAAACACAATTTTTGGAGGTTGTTCCTCAACCACTGTTTCTATGTGAACGTCAAATTCAAAAAATCATGATTTATTAAAAATATTTTGCTTTTACTAAGGGTATCCTTACTTCTACATTTATTTATAGATTTTTTACGCATAATTTTTGTTTTTTTCGTCAGAATGTTAGCTATTAAAAAGTAAATTAAAATACTTTTTTCAGACTTTATTTCTTTTTGTTATGATTTTTTTTCGTGCCAGCAAAAATATATTTTTTCTCGAATAAAAGCACTCTTTTTATGTGGAAGTGTAATACAAAAAATTAAAAAACATGATTTCAAAAAATCTTTTGCGTCTACACCGAGTTTCACACCTTCTACATCCATAGATTTTCACATATAAACACAGATTTTTGCGTTTGAAAGTTAGCTATTAAAAAATAAAACAATATCCGGTTTTATTTCTTATGATTTTTTTTTGTGCCAGAAAAATTAGATTTTTTCGAAAGAAAATATTTTTCACAATTTCGGAGGCTGTTTCTATGAAAAAGTGCAATTCGCAACATTTGCAAACATCATAATTACTTGCGATCGAAGCAATATATCCAAAATGGGAGTGCAAATATTAAAAATTTACTAAAAAAGATTAAAAAAATGTCCATAAGTTTAGGGTCTGTTCCTAAACCACTGTTCTTATGTGAAAGTGTAATTCGCAATATTTATCGACCTACTACGAAAATTTAATATTATTAAAAACATATATCCAAAAGCATTAAAATCCATAAAAAATTAACAAATTTCCACATAGATTAAAATAAAATGTATCCATAAAAATTAAAAAAAAAATTATCCATATTTTTTGTGGGCTGATTTTATGAATCAGCATGCCTCAATGCATACAAAAATGCTTTTTCGGCTTGGACACACATTTTGTTGCTGCATAGTGTAGTTAATGGGCACGAAGGGACAGCACTCACATTTAAATTTTTTTACAAAAAGCGAAGGTGTAGTTTATAAAATAAATAAGGAAAAATATATATATATTAAAATTTGACAATTTTCTGTAAAACTATAGGACTATTTAAAATTTTAAATTAGAGTCGGCTAAAAAAAGTACTGATTATTTTTGCAAATTTCTGGTTTTATTGGAAAGACTGAGCTTTGCCATTTAATAATGGAACACAATATCATTCATATGACTACGACGACTGGCTCGGCAGTATCTCATCCTCATTGTGTGTGCATTGGCTTCTCAATAGTCACGTGTGAGTTCTCTGAACCCCATATGCGGCAATTTTGCTTATTTTCATAACCACCGAGATGAAAATAAAGGCTGGACTGAAAACTGATCTTCTCGAAAAATTGCTTTCTTACAGTTTACAGTACAGACTCACTACTTCGGAAATAAGTTTTTAATATTTCCCAATTTTGTTCGAGCGTATAGCGTCCCATTTTGCAAATGTCAAACATAAAACTGAAAATTAAAATGAATCAAAGTAATCGGTAGTTCAAATTTAAAATTTATTTATTTTTTGTTCATATATAACTAACTAAACTAAAAAAACTTGCTTTAAATTAAAAAGTTACAAATTTTGAACCACTGTGTAATGTGTAAAATAATAAGAGTAAATAAGTTCAATAACATTTAGAATGAGATAAAAATAAGCCAAACAAGTAAAAAAGGAGTTAAGTTCGACCGGGCCGAACTTTTTATACCCTCCACCATGGATTGCATTCCACAGAGGCTGTCGATTTTCGAGAAGTGCAGTAATATTACAGGAAAATATAATTTTTTTAATATAGCCAAACCAAAACAAATACAAATATTGAAAAAATAATTTTATAAATAAATATAAAATATTTATTATTTCAAACAACGCTTATAAGGCAAGGCTATCAATACGTTTACATTATATATATAAAAATAATACATCAAGTCAATTTAAAAAATAAATATTCTTATATTTTTATATTTTCAAAAAGCTTAAATACCATAAATATTGGTAGATAGTGGGTGCTACAGTTGGTTGTATTTCCATTCTATTTTAATTCCAAAAGTAAAAATTTTGATAGTCCATTATCGCACGTATATAGTGCAAAATATCCTAACTTCACGATTCAACCAATTTTCGTCGTAAAAGTAAAAAGTACAAATTTTGAAAAATCTTTTTATTTTGCGTGTCTATGCAATGTATATAACAAATTCCATGATTCTAGCTGCGGCCATTTGGTTGGTACCATTATTGTCCCCGTTTTCCTATTTTATCCTCTTATGAGTACGTCTTTCTAAAATCACTTTATTTTACGTGTCTACGCAATTAGAGGGATGTACCAACGGAATTTCATCGTTATAGCTGTATCAGTTTAGTTGGTACTATTTTTATCCCTCTGTACCCATTATATCCCTTGAAAGTACGAATTTGGGAAAAACCTTTAATTTTTCGTGTCTACACAGTCAGAGGAATATATACTCCGAATTTCATGAATCCAGCTGCGGTCATTTGGTTGGTACTATTTGTACCCCCTTTTCCCATTTTCACCCCAAAAAATACGACTTTCGAAAAATCCATTTATTTTACATGTCTACGCAATCAGAGGAATGTATACACCGAATTTCATTATTCTAGATGCAGCCGTTTGGTTGGTACCATTTTTATCCCTCCGTACCCATTGTATCCCTTGAAAGTACGAATTTGGAAAAATATTTTTATATTATGTATCTACTCAATTAGAGGAATGTACACACCGAATTTCGTGTTTCTATGTTGTCGTTTGATAGGTACTATTTTTATCCCTTTTTGCCCCATTTCACCCCCTACGAATAAGAATCACTTTATGGTGCACTTTTATGCTATAAGGGGAATGTGCATTCCAAATATCAAGTAAATACAAACAGAAGTATTCAAAAAGCATGCTGAAATACTCTAAATATTAGGGGTATTTTCAGTCCTTGTGAGGGAAAAATGTTTCCCTCTTGGCCGATTTCGCCCACTTTCTATCCCAACCGATCTGCAACCATAAGACACATTTAGGGAAAATTTGAACCTCCTAGCTCGTTTCGTTCGGATGCTAGCGTGCTTTCAACAGACAGACATGGCTATATCGTCTTAGAATTTTACCACGACCCAGAATATATATACTTTATGGGGTCTCCGATGAATAGTTTAAGGTGTTACAAACGGAATGACAAAGTGAATATACCCCCATCCTGGAGGTGGAGGGTATAATAAAAGCCTAAAAAGCCAGAAATAATAAAATCTCCTAATGAACCACTGTGCACCGCTGCCGGTGCCCGTCGGTACAGGCCGTACCAAAAAAAGTGAATCAAAACAACACGGGGTGTTGTTGTACCAATATGACTGATGTTGTTGTAGCAACTGCCGCTGTTCGTTTTCATATCTCTGATTAAGTCGTAATTAGATTTAAGGATATGGCACCAGTGGCGCACTCATTTCTCATCTTACTGTGTACTACCACCACCCAGTGCCACCATCCTCGCCCTAGTCGTCGTCGTCCTCGCCGTAGTAGTCATTGTCACATGTTGTGTTTATCGGGTGTTTTACGTTGCGTCCTCACACGAAATGATGAATTTCTTTCTTTCGCATGATTCATAGACATTTCGATACTTTGCCCGCCCTGGAGTGTGTTCTGCTGTGCTCGGCTGTGTTGTGTTGTGTACGTACGTATAATGGGTGGTTTTGTACCACCCATCCGTACCACCCCTCCACCCTGGCCAGGGCCATCCTGCTTAACGGGTTTTATGGATGTTTGGCATTGTTTCTCTGTTACAGCTATTAGTGGTGATGACCAAAAACATTCCGTGCAAGGGGTTGCACTTGTGCCACACACACACACATATTCCCAGTGTGTTAATGCTGCTGTTGCTGCCTGTTCGATGCGTCGTGCGGAGGATTGTTCTGTTGTTGGTGCTACTGCTAATATGTTTGTCTGCTGCTGTGTGCGTTGTGTGTTACTTAGTAAAGTTTCTGGTGTGACTGTTAAATGAGCAATTTTCTTTTACACTGTGAGAAATTATAAGGTTTTGAGTTTAGTGGTGGCAGTCCAGGTTCAACACCGATAGATCAAAGGGATGCACACTTTTCTGCTACAATAGGTTATCGAAAAGAGGAGGCGGTGTTGCAATATACTGTAAATGTAATTAAAAAGCAAACATATAAGCAAATCAGACAATTCTGAAATTGAGTTTTTTAACGTAGAGGTAAAGGGTGATTTTTTAAGAGCTTGATAACTTTTTTTTAAAAAAAACGCATAAAATTTGCAAAATCTCATCGGTTCTTTATTTGAAACGTTAGATTGGTCCATGACATTTACTTTTTGAAGATAATTTCATTTAAATGTTGACCGCGGCTGCGTCTTAGGTGGTCCATCCGCTTAGTCCAATTTTGGCATTTCCACGTTTTTGAGTAACAGAGACCCAATTGCTGCGAACGGCGACGAATCGATAATTGATGGTCATCATTAACACTGGCCGATACAGCTGCGATATTTTCTTCAGTTCGCACTCTACGTAAGCGTGTTGCTGGTTTAATGTCCAACAATGTAAATTTGGTGCGAAATTTAGTCACAATAGCCCGAATAGCCGCTTCAGTGGGTCGATTAAACTGACCATAAAATGGAAGCGCGCAATGAACTTTCTTAACAGAGCACGCATTTTGATAATAAAATTCAATAATTTGCAAGCGTTGTTCGTTTGTAAGACGATTCATGATGAAATGTCAAAGCATACTGAGCATCTTTCTCTTTGACACCATGTCTGAAATCCCACGTGATCTGTCAAATACTAATGCATGAAAATCCTAACCTCAAAAAAATCACTCTTTACATGACAGAGGTACATTCCAGATTGAGAATTTCTTGTGCCAACAATCCTAAAAAAGAACATCATCTTGATAGATTTTTCTCTAGCTTAAATACTCGTCTTGTTGATTATAATTTCATCTCTCATTATTTCACATCTCTTATAATTTTACTAATTGCAGACCAATAAAAATGCTCAAAATTCGTCAAAATAAAAACGATGAAAAAATTACTAGATTTTCGATTTGTGTCCAAAAAATATCCAAATTTTTGTGAATGTGGGGAAAATGTGTTCCAAAATTACTAAAATTGTTTTTTATGAACTCCACCTCCAGGATGGGGGTATACTAACTATGTCATTCCGTTCCTTGAAATATCGACCTGAGACCCTATAAAGTATATATATTCTTGATCGTCATAAAATTCTAAGACGATCTAGCCATGTCCGTCCGTCTGTTGAAAACACTCTAGCATCTAAACGAAAGGAGCTAGAACGTTCAAAATTTCCATAAATGCGTCTTATAGTTGTAGATCGGTTGGAATTGAAACTGGGCGAAATCGGTCCAAAGGGAAAAAATTTCCCCTCACAAGGACTAAAAATGCCCATAATAATCCCTAATATTTTAGCGTATTTAAACATGTTTTTTGAATCTGTCTGTTTATATTTGCTTGATATTTGGTATGCGCATTCCCCTTATAGCAATATCGTGCACCATAAAGTGATTCTTATTTGTAGGGGGTGAAATGGGGCAAAAAAGGGATAAAAATGGTACATATTAAACGACAACAGCTAGGAACACGAAATTCGGTGTGTACATTCCTCTAATTGAGTAGATACATAATATAAAAGTATTTTTTCCAAATTCATACATTTAAGGGGTAAAATGGGAATAAAGGAATAAAAATGGTACCAAACAAACGGCTGTACCTAGAATAATGAAATTCGGTGTATACATTCCTCTGATTGCATAGACAATTACAATACACGGATTTTTCAAAATTCGTACTTTTGGGGTTAAAATGAAAAAAAGGGGATACAAATAGTACCAACCAAATGACCGCAGCTAGAGTCATGAAATTCGGAGTATACATTCCTCTGACTGTGTAGACACGGAAAATACACGGATTTATCAAAATTCGTAGTTTTTGGGGTTAAAATGAAAAAAGGGGATAAAAAATAGTACCAATCAAATGACCGCAGCTAGAATCATGAAATTCGGAGTATACATTCCTCTGACTGCGTAGACACGAAAAATAAACTGATTTTTCGAAATTCGTTCTTTTTGGGTCAAAGTAGAAAAAGGGAATAAAAATAGTGCCAACCAAATGACCGCAGCTAGAGTCATGAAATTCGGAGTATACATTCCTCTGATTGCGCAGACACGGAAAATAAACGGATTTTTCGAAATTCGTACATTCAAGGGATACAATGGTACAGTGGGATAAAAATAGTACCAACTAAACGACTACAACTAGATTGATGAAATTCTAATTGCGTAGAAACGTCAAAGGGGTAAAAATGGTACCAACCAAATGGGCGTAGCTGGAATCATGGAATTCGGTGTATACATCCCTCTGACTGCATAGACACGCAAAATAAAAAGTTTTTTTTCCAAATTCGTAATTTTTCTTTTACGGCAAAAATTGGTTAAATCATGAAGTTAGCTTATTTTGCACTATGTACGTGAGATAATGGATTTTCAAAATTTGTACTTTTGGATTTAAAATAGAATGGAAATACAACCAATTGCAGCACCCACTATCTACCAATATTTATGGTATTTAAGCTTTTTGAAAATATGAATATAAGAATATTTATTTTTTGATTTGAAATAATTAATGGTTTGAAATAATTAAAATATTACATTTATTTATAAAATTATTTTTTCAATATTTGTATGTGTTTTGCTTAGGCTATATCAAAAAAATATATTTTCCTGTAATATTACTGCACTTCTACCTTCTAAAACCGAACCTCTGTGAAATGCAATGCATGGTGGAGGGTATATAAAGTTCGGTCTGGCCGAACTTAACGGCCTTTTTACTTGTTTTAATATTTAAACTCTCATTTTAAATTTACTAGTCCGATTGTACCCGCTTATATGTTCAATAAAAGGTAATTGTGACGTCTACAAATGTTGCGAATTACACTTTCTCATAGAAACAGTGGTTTAGGAACAGCCACCAACAATTTGGATTTTTTTTCGCAAAAAGTCTACTATTGCTGGCACGAAAAAATCATAAAATATATATATATATATCCATCTGATCGAAGAAAAAAGTAATTTTTGAAGAAAATCTATGGCCGCTATTTCCAACGCGGAAGAGCCAGATATTTTTTATCAGTTTTATCCATCTCTGTTTTTGGATAGTAAAGGGCGATTTTTTAAAAGCTATAGGTAAGTTTTTCAAAAAAAACACATACAATTCAGAAAAATGCATGAAATCTTTATTTGAATCGATAGTACGGTCCATATAATTTAATGTTTGAAGATTATTTCATGCAAATGTTGAACTTAACTGCGCCTCAAATGGTCCATCCGCTTAGTCCAATTTTGGCATTTCCACGTTTTTGAGTATTATATTGCTGCGAACGGAGACGAATCGATAATTGATGGTTATCATTAACACTTGCCGATACAGCAGCGATATTTTCTTCAGTTCGCACTCTACGTAAGCGTGTTGTCCAACAATGTAAATTTGGTGCGAAATTTAGTCACAATAGCCCGAATAGCCGCTTCAGTGGGTCGATTAAACTGAGAATAAAATTGAAGAAGCGCGCGATGAACTTTCTTAACGCATTTTGATAATAAAATTCAATAATTTGCAAGCGTTGTTCGTTTGTAAGACGATTCATGGTTAAATTATAGACCAAAGTGAAGATGTTTGACAGTGAAACAAAACACGAAACGTGCGTCAGCTGTTTAAACCAGTGTTGCCAAAAAGATAATAGCTAAAAAATCACGCTTTATTTTCTTTTGGTGGATATAGATAAATCATACACAGTCAAATGAATGTGCTGGTCTAAATGCACTACTTTAGTTGAACTCCCTTCGATTGTATCATTTTTATCATTTTCTACCGGTTTCGAACAAAAAATGTTTTTAAATCCAGCCGACCATTTTTTAACTATTTGCGCCTCTTTCCCAAAAAGTACACAATTTGAAAAATCACTATCATGCATTTTCGCTTCTCCCATAAAATCATGTACTTTATTTGATACCACATTTATCCATAGTCGTTCGGCATCCTCCTTATAAGTAATATCTATTTATGTTCCGCGTTTACGTAATTAAAGGGCTGTTCACCATTTTTATTCCTTTGTCTCGCGCAACCCTTAAAAGTACAAATTTCGAATAATCCAATTAGTGCACTTCTACGTGGTCAGAGAAATTTTCATAGCAAATTTCACGATTCTAGCTCAAATACTTTAGTTGGTACCATTTTTATCCCTTTTTGTCCCGCTCACTCCTTATAACTATAAATTTGGAAAAATCCATTTAGATTCTGCTTCTACGTCGCACTGTGTTGCGGCTAGTGGAAAAGTAACTTTTTTCCGATTATTTTTTTCAGTGTTTTTAATGATGCAATTTTGTCACAGACATTCCAAGTAAACAAAAAACACATAAAGCTTATTTTTATGTTGGCCCGTTGATTTTTAATTGATTTTAGAAGTCAAATATACAAAATTTTCACGAAAAGAGGGGATTTCAGGGCTGTATTCAAAATGATCTCATTTGATTTTGGTGACAGATATTTTGATTCGGAAAAAAATCTGCCTTCGGACAAGTATCTTCTGTAAAAAAAGGAATGTTGTTTGAGACATTTTCATATGCACCTTTTTTAGAACGAAAACCCGACTAAAGGTCCATTTTTCCTTTAAATTTGGGTTAGGTAAGCAATATCTAAAAAGTCCCAGAGAGTCCCAGTTCCAAACCACTACGGAAATGTTACATAATTTGTTTTCAACGAATTGTGAAAAAATCAGCTGCCCATACCTGTCCTCCTGGGAGTTATAGCGATTTTAGTATATCACTCTCAGTATTTATTCCATAGAAATAGAACGGAAATTCTCGGAATCATTTTTTTTATTCTACATCTATTCTAGCACTCCACAAAAATGAGCATAACTCTCTTAAAACTGAAGCTATTGACTTCAAACCGGTATCAAATTAAAGCTTTGATTGCCACCTTTCAAACAAGAAATGAAATAGATTTTGGTTTTTTTATAAAATTTCAGAGTTTTTCAACAAATATCGAAAAATCATGAAAAGTTGACGTTCATAATTCTTGTTCGGACCACCCTATAACTTATTTAAAAAACTAATCATAGGGTATTTATCAGAAATAAAAGAAGAATTAAAATAATTTTTTTTTCGAACAATTTTTTTTTTTGACTTTTGTTGAAAATTTGACCCAACAATTTTTTTCGGTGTAAATTTTTTTTCACTCATTCTGTTTGGGATTTCATTCTGACCAATCTGTACAAGTTTCTCATCGATACAATTAAAAATACAGTTTAGGCAATATGATTTCCAAAAAATTCCGCTTTCGCAACACTGTGCGTCGTCAGAGGAATTGACACACCAAATTTCACGACTACAGCTGGAATACGTAAATTGGTACTATTGTTATCCCATTTTGTCATGCGCACCCCTTAAAATTACAAATTTCGAAAAAATGTATTTTTACTGCACTTCTACGTCAGAGGAAATTAAATACCAAGTTTCTAGCTGCAATAATTTAGTTGGTAATTGGTATCCCTTTTTGTGCCGCTCGCCCTTAAAAGTACAAAAATGCATTTATATTGCGCTTCTATGTGATGACGGGAATTTACGTACCAAATTTCACTATTCTACCTGTAATTCTTTAGTTGATACCATTTCTATCCCTTTTTGTCTCTTTCCTCCCTTAAAAGTACAAATTTCTAAGGGGCCCTTTTGTAGCTCATCTGCATGGCAAGTGCAAGGCACACACCGAATTCCATGCTTCTAGCTACTGCCGTATAGCCAGAACGAAGGCTCAATGTTTATCACTTTTTTGTCCCATTTTTTATCCCCTAAAGGTACGAATTTCGTAAAACCCTTTCTTAGTCCGCGTCTCCGTCATATATGGGAACTACCTTAAAATTTCATGACCAAGGCTTCAGCCGTTTGGTCTGGGCGCAGATCTATGATAAGTCAGTCAAGGCTTCAACATTTATCTATAGATTTTCTTTAACTAGGCCTTGTTTTCTTCCTTAGGATGTCAGCTATTACAAACTATAATAACATATTCAGTTGTTTAATTTGTAAAGGGATTTTTCGCGCCATTTATACAAAAATTCTTACTAGGCGAGCTCTTAATATTATTGATTTTTTTTATGCCAACAAAACAAGAATTTTTCCGAAAAAAATAATATTTCCCCAAATTGTTGAAGACTGTTCCTAAACCACTGTTTCTATATCAGAGATTAATTTACAATATTTGTAGCCATCATGAGTACCTCTTATTTAACATACAGCCGGGTGTTATCGGACTTATATTTCCTAAATGAGAGTACAAATATTTAATGTATCTCCACCGGAAATTGAAATTTTATTAAAAAAAAAATTACAATAATTTCCGAGCTTAAAAACCCAAAATACATCAGAAAATATTATACATGACCCTTCGACGCAATTTTTGTTTCATAGAGATATTCAGGTAACTATGATATAAGTATAGGATGGACTATTTACAATTTTAAATTAGAATCGGCTATATAAGAAAAATTAGTGATTATTTTTTAAAATGTCTGGTTTTCGTGGAAAGGTTGATTCATATTCATTCATATGACTGGCTCGGCAGATCCACATCCGATCGACAGAATTTTTCAGTACATGGCCCAATGATATCGCCAGCCCAAAATCCACAACAAACAGTGACTCGTTGTGGGTACATTGGCTTCTCAATTGTCACGTGTGGGTTCTCTGAGCCCCATAGGCGGCAATTTAGCTTATCGACATAGCCACAGAGATGAAAATGACCTTCGTCTGAAAACACGAAAATTTTCCACGTAAATTTCTTGCAGTTTGCGTTAAAGACTCACTACTTTGAAAGTAAGTTTTTAATCTTTCCCAATTTTGCTCGAGCGTATTGCGTCCCATTTTGCAAATTTCAAACATAAACCTAAAAGTGAAAATAAAAATTAATGTTATTCTACCTTTCAAAGTCAAAGTAATCGGTAGTTAACATTTTTTAAATTTAAATTTACGTTATATTTAAATTATATCAAATTTATGATCAAATGTGTATTTACTATTTCTGTTTAACTATAAAAGAACTATATTCTTATTGTAATACTGTGATTATAATTAAATAATTTTGAAATTAAAAGTATTATTGCAAAATTTTAATATTCAGATGATGCCATATACATTCCATTTTTTCTAATGACTTGCTAAGTTTCTACGGTTTTAGATCATTTTAGAGAAAATAAACTACAACGCCATCTATATGTGGATGTTATGGTATTGTCATATACACATTAGCTATCATCAATATTTTTCCTTTTGTCGCTTGTGTGCATTAGCATGATTCAATTTGGTTTGGAATTTTCATATTCATTCACCCACTTTTTCCCAAATTCTTACTTCCATCAAAAAATACCCACATTTTTTCTCTCCGTGTACATATTTTCATTACTTTATCAAGGGTTGTGTGGTGTGACTTCAATTTTGTTTCAGTTGCTTTTGCTGGCTGCCGCACTGACGTTTGTTTCATTTCCTATTTCTAATATTACTTAAGATTATATTGTGTACCCCTATGGATTTAGAGGACATTATGTGGTGGGGCGGGCATCAAGTCAACGTAGCACCCATCGAAACAAATAGTGTATTGGTGTTGTTGGTATTGTTGCACACAGCAGCAGCAAACAGAAGAAGGACGAAGGCAAAAGGAAACTTCTTTAATCAGCATAATGTACCCTTGCCAAGAGTTGCCCTGTGTGCGTACGTAATATGAGTAAGTGTGTGTGTGTGTGAGTGAGTGCGTTCATATCATCGGGGAATCTAGGAACAGCGAACGAACGGACACAATAATTTCCAACGTTGATTTCCCGAAAAACAAAACAAAAAATGTGCCACTCTGAGGAACATAACGATAGTTGTACTTTTGTAGGCCATGGCATAGTGACTACATGTCACAGGATTTATGGCAATCATTAATCTTATTTCGCTAAGCTATAGACGCAATATTACTTCAGAGTCAATGCCACCACCAACACCACCACCACCGAAGCTCCCGTAGCCAGCTATCACCTTCACAGCACCATCTTCGGATTTCAGTTTTTTTTTTCTGTTGCCTTCGCTCGGCTATATCCTGCCTGTGGAGGATGGTTGTGTTGGTAGTTCTTGTTGCCTGTCATGTCCTTCCCCTCTTGCCGGTGTTGTAGTTGTTGCCGGTGTTCATTCATTAGTTAGTTGCTGGAATCTCAGGTTGATTATGTGATTTTATTAAAAATTCTTTTCGTCTGCTGTGGGATTTTTATTAATTTATTAAGGCCAGAAGACAAGCTGCGAGGTGACGTTATATGTATGAGGGTGGTATGGCTGGGTGGTTTGGAGGGGCAATTAGTTCAGAGAGTTCAAGGTATATTTTTGTTTATAGATTTTGCATTTCCCCTAAAAAAGACATTCCCCCCAAATTCCCAAAGTGGGGAAAAGATGTTTCATGATCACAATTTATTTTCTTTGCTATATAGAATTTTCTCCAAAAATAGTGGCTATCAAGGTTTTACATTCCCCCTAAGAAAGACTCAAATTCCCAAAGTGGGGAAAATATGTTCAAAAATTTAGAAATATTTAATAAAATTAACGCAATTCCTTTACGTTACTATATAGAAAAAATGTCTAAAAAAAATGTCTATGAAGGTTTGGCATTTCCCCCTAAAAAAAATACCCAAATTGCCAAAGCGGGGAAAATATCTTCCAAAATTTATGATTTTTTTACTAAAATGATCGCATTTCCTTTTCTTTACTATAGAGAAAAAATGTCTCAAAAATAATGGCTGTCATGGTTTTGGACCCCTCCCCCCAAAAAAAAGACCTAAATTCCCAAAGTGGGGAAAATTTGTTCCAAAATTTGGTATTATTTACTAAATAATAGCAATTCATTTACTCTACTATATAGAAAAAATGTCTCCAATAATATTTGTTTCGTCCAAAAAAGCCCCAAATTCCCAAAGTGGGGAAATTATGTTTCAAAATTTGGAAAAATGTCTCCAAAAATAATGGCTATCAAGGTTTCGCATTTTCCCCCAAAAAAAGACCCAAATTCCTTTTCTTTACTATTGAGAAAAAATGTCTCAAAAATAATGGCTGTCATGGTTTTGGACCCCCCCCCAAAAAAAAAGACCTAAATTCCCAAAGTGGGGAAAATTTGTTCCAAAATTTGGTATTATTTACTAAATAATAGCAATTCATTTACTCTACTATATAGAAAAAATGTCTCCAATAATATTTGTTTCGTCCAAAAAAGGCCCAAATTCCCAAAGTGGGGAAAATATGTTCCAAAATTTGGTATTATTTATTAAAATAATCGCAATTACTTTACTAAAAAGAAAAAAATATTGGCTAGTAAGGTTTTGCATTTTTTCGCCAGAAAGGACACAAATTCCCAAAGTGGGGAAAATATGTTCCAAAATTTGGAATTATTTACTAAAATGACCTACTACATAGGAAAAATGTCTCCAAAAATAATGGCTATCAAGGTTTCGCATTTTTCCCCAAAAAAGACCCAAATTCCCAAAGTGGGGAAAATATGTTCCAAAATTTGGTATTATTTACACAAATTTTCTCAATTCCTTTACTTTACTATATAGAAAAAAATTCCTCCAAAATGAAATTTTCAGGGTAGTTCCCAAATTTGACAAGGGTTTTAAGAAATTCGTACTTTTAAGGGGAGAAATGGTACAAAAAGGGATAAACAGAGAACCTTCGTCCTGACTAAACTGCAGTAGCTAGAAACATGAAATTCGGTGTGTTCCTTGCAACGACCATGCAGACGAGCTACAAATAGGGATTTTTTCGAAATTTGTACTTTTAAGGGAGGAAAGAGACAAAAAGGGATAAAAATGGTATCAATTTAAGAATTGAATCGTGAAAATCGGTATTTACATTTCTCTGACAACGTAGGCATGCTTGATTTTTCGGAATTTGTACTTATAAGAGGTGAGCGGGACAAAAAGGGATAAAATTGGTGCCAACTAAAGTATTACAGCTAGAATCGTAAAATTTGCTATGAAAATTCATCTGACCACATAGAATCGCAGTAAAATTGGATATTCGGAAATTTGTACTTCAAAGGCGAGCGGGGGACAAAAAGGGATAAAAATGGTAGCAATTTTAGTATTGCAACTATAATCGTGAAATTTGGTTTGTAAATTCCCTTGACAACGTACAAACGAAATCTAAAGGGATTTTTCGAAATTTGTTCTTTTAAGGAGGGAGCGGGACAAAAAGGGATACAAAATGGTACCAACTAAAGAATTATAGATAAAGAGTGATTTTTTTGAGGTTAGGATTTTCATGCATTAGTATTTGACAGATCACGTGGGATTTCAGACATGGTGTCAAAGAGAAAGATGCTTAGTATGCTTTGACATTTCATCATGAATAGACTTACTAACGAGCAACGCTTGCAAATCATTGAATTTTATTATCAAAATGCGTGCTCTGTTAAGAAAGTTCAGAAAGAAAGAAATTGTGTTCAGCGACGAAGCTCATTTTTGGCTCAATGGGTACGTAAATAGGCAGAATTGTCGATTTTGGAGTGAATATCAGCCAGAAGCATTGCAAGAGCTACCAATGCATCCAGAAAAAGTCACAGTTTGGTGCGGTTTATGTGCTGGTGGCATCATTGGACCGTACTTCTTCAAAGATGATGCGAATCGTAACGTAACTGTGAATGGTGAGCGCTACCGTGAGATGATATCCAACTTTTTTTGCCCAAAATGGAAGAACTGAACTTGGTTGACATGTGGTTTCAACAAGATGGCGCTACATGCCACACAGCTCGCGATTCTATGGCCATTTTGAGGGAAAACTTCGGAGAACAATTCATCTCAAGAAATGGACCGGTAAGTTGGCCACCAAGATCATGCGATTTGACGCCTTTAGACTATTTTTTGTGGGGCTACGTCAAGGCTAAAGTCTACAGAAATAAGCCAGCAACTATTCCAGCTTTGGAAGACAACATTTCCGAAGAAATTCTGGCTATTCCGGCCGAAATGCTCGAAAAAGTTGCCCAAAATTGGACTTTCCGAATGGACGCAGCCGCGGTCAACATTTAAATGAAATTATCTTCAAAAAGTAAATGTCATGGACCAATCTAACGTTTCAAATAAAGAACCGATGAGATTTTGCAAATTTTATGCGTTTTTTTTTAAAAAAAAGTTATCAAGCTCTTAAAAAATGGTGAAATATGGTAAATTCCTCTCACCGCATTGAAGCGCAATATAAATGCATTTCTGCAATTTTAAGGGGCAAAAACGGATAAAAATGATATCAACTATAGTATTTGAGCTAGAATCTTGAAATTAGGTATGAAAATTCCTCAAATCACGTAGAAGTGCAGTAAAGCTGGATTTTTCGAAATTTTTTACTTTTAAGGGATGTACGGGTCAGTAAGTGATTAAATACGTAAACGCGGAACATAAATTATTTTTTTTTTTTAATTTTTACTTAAAGGAGGATGCGTGACGAAAAGGGATAAACATGTTACCAAATAAAGTACATGCTTTTAGTAGAGAAGCGAGAGCACATGTTGCCTATAGTGATTATTCAAAATGTGTACTTTTTGGGAAATAAGTTATAAAAGTGACCGGCTATCTAGTAACATGAGATCGAGGATATATAGCTCTGCGCTTGTAATTTTTTGCTCGAAAAAGGGTAGAAAATGATAAAAATGATACATACGTAAGGAGTTGAGCTAAAATAGTGCAATTCGACAAGCACATTTCTTTGACTGTGTATGAGTGCTATCTAATAGGAAGTTTCCAAATTAAAGGGTGTTTTTTATTGAGGTATAGAACTTCGAATTGAAATAAAACACAAGAAAATCGTTTTAATGTCCATCAATTTGGCTTTATTGGAAGGATAATTTTATGCCATTAATGTTTAAATATGATTTCGGGCATGTGGCCGCCGCGGCTGGCTCGAATATAGCCAATTCTACAGGTCCAATTTTCAACCACCACAATTGCTGTGCACGGTGGCGAATCGATTCATTCGGGTCCTCTTCAACACTTTGCTCTACAGCGGCAATTGTTTCTTCGGTGCGCACTGTTCGACGTCTCTGCGGATGCGTATTATCACATAGAGTAAACGTAGTGCGATGGTGGACGATTATGTCGACCATAAAATGGACGGCGCTTGCGGTGAACTTCGCGAACTGAACCATTACTTTCGAAATAAATTTGCACGATTTGCAAGCGTTGTTCTTTTGTCAACCTGTTCATGATGAAATGGCAAACCAAACTAAATATTAATCACTTGACAGCTGACAAAATGGCCGCCAGTTAAAAAAGTGATGCCAACTTAAAGTTCTATACCCCAATAAAAAACACCCTTTACTACTTTAGATTTATCTATATCCACCAAAAGAAAATTCACTGCTAGTAAAGTATACTAAACATTTTCTAATCGATGCTCTGCGCCTTGAGCATTTTTACATTTTTTTTTTGTATTGGAAAAAGGCAATTTTGGAATGGACCCGCCGGAGAGGTCTATTAATTAAAATTGTTCAGGAAAGGCTTTATACTCGTCTCAATATTATATCCTTTATGAAAAATAAAAGAAATTTGCACTTGTAGGTAGGGAAAAATGTTGTCGCCTTTTTGGGAAAAAACGATAAAATGGTACTTTTTTGGAAGTTTTGTCTTAAGAAGAGTATAACTTCTCTAACTGGATTAACATATATTTGCCAATTTTATTTATCTATTACATATTATATATATTTTTGGGTTATCTAAAAATATAAATAATTTGAAAATCGGGCTACTGATGATATCGCAACGTTAAAAATACGAAAGCAACACCGACAAAAAATATGATTTTTTTTCTTGGAACACAAACAATTCCTAAACTAATTGAGGTGCATGCACACATGTCAACACATTTTTTGCAGATATTCACAAGCACTATCATTGTGCAAAATATCTTCAAAATTTTACATGGCAGAGGAGTGAAACTTTGGAGACCCGCCCAGTAGCTTCCATACCCACTAGACATCCCAAAATTTGCAAATCACCTGGAAAATACTTCAGCTCTAAATGTCTGCAATTTCATAAAAATATAAATTTTCCTTCAAAAGTTACAGTTTAATTTTTAAAATTTTAGTAACACAAAATCAATTTTCCAAACTTATCACACCACCCCCCATGCACACACCATGCCACAGACTATCTATCCGTCAGTTAGATGTTAACTATTTCCCATCTTTTTCTATTAACAATTCTTTGCCAGACAAACTGTTTTGTATCTACACGCCAAGGTACCCCTCAAGAAACTGTTACAACAATGGCCCAGGAAGGAAGGAAGGAAGAAGGGATGTATGGATGGATGGATGATTGGCGATGGCGAGATGAATGCGAGATTGGATGAATCTAATATTATGTTAATAGTTCGTCCCTAATCCAATGTTCACTGTCCACGTTGCTAGTTGTTTGGTCTTTAGTCAAGAAATTAATTTGATTGCTCCTGATTTTTCCCTGCATCCTTCGTTCGTCCTGGGAAATTAATGTATATTTTTCTTCGAGTCATCTCAACTTGTTGTCGAATCGTAATTGTTTTTGTTCATTTCGGTGTAGATTTGATTTAATGAGATCGCAGCAGACGACTGTCATGCCACGCCACACCTTTGTCGCCATTGTTGCTGTCTGCTGCTGCAATATTTATGCAATCATTTTGCCAGGGACGTGTGTGTCTGTGTGTGTGGGATAAAAGAATCATTAATCATTTTGAGCAAATTCGCAGAGTAAATTGAATTGAATAATTCTATTGAGTAAATGCTCTTCCTTCGAGGGGGGTTGAGAACCAGCTCTGGAGTATTTTAAACAGTTCCTTTTTCTCGGGGAGTTCTTATAAATTACGTGTGTTCGTAGACGTTGCACGTTGTGTCCTGTGGATGTCCTTTGCAGTTAATGTATTGTTTTTGTGTAATTGACTGGTATGTCATATCATTGTCCATCGTCCTTGTTATTGAAAAGATTTTAAACATTTGTTGCCCGTGTACAATGATCTAAGGGGATTTAATGGTAACAACAATTCAGCTGGAGTTGATGAATTTCATTTAATTTCGTTGAATCTGTTAAGGGTGCCAACTGTGAAGAATTTTTGTCATTCGGATGATTTAATATCAAAATGGTAGTCCATGAATATTTGTTTAACGATTTTGCATTTTTCAATATTGAAACTTTTAAGAAATACGTGCAATAATTTGCATTCTTCTTTTGATATTTGGTGCGCATGAGAGTGTAGCAAAATTGTTTTTCTATATCTGGACTTATGAAACTATTCTGTCACAAATATTCCCTATTTAGTCAGCAATCATATGCCAACAGATATTTTCATTTTCTTTATATGTTAAAAAGTTACGCGGGTTTTTCTAAAGCGCTTTTCACAATTTTTGACTTCACAGCCAACATTCCAATGAAATAAATGATATTTATAAATTTTATCTCCAGTATTTTATGTTTAAGTTGGCGTGTAATTTTGAGATTTCATTCATTCTTTCTTTTTATACCCTCCATATAAGGATGGGGGTATATTCACTTTGTCATTCCGTTTGTAACACCTCGAAATATTCATCGGAGACTCCCGGCCCGACAGAACTTAACACCTTTTTTACTTGTTATTTGTAGTTTTGAAGCCATTCCACCAACCATTATAATAAAATTACTAAAGAACAACAGATAAATTCTTGTCAAGACTATAGAAAAAATTATATGAAATCATATAAATTGTATACATTCTGATACACGCATATTCACATGACACCTAACGATTTAAACTTCTCAGACAAGTGAAAAAATGACAGAGAAAAAAAAACAAAAATAATGAAAATCTTGTAATTTAAACTACTAACCATTGCTTCAAATTGGCGGAGGAGCTTGACACGAAACTAGGGTGATCAAAAACGCGGTATTTCTGCAATGTCGGGTTTTTCGAAAAACGCTATTTCACAAAAAAACCGGTTCAAAAAACCCGGTTAGATTGGACCGGGGACGGGTATTTGCGATTCTAGCTATAGCCATTTGCTTTGTACCAGCTTGAATCGAATTTCCTGATTCTTGCTGCACCCGTTTGATTGGTACAATGTTATCGAATTTTTATTTTAGCTCCAGCCGTTTGATTGTTACAATGAAAGAAAAACGTTCGTAACCGGAACGAATTTCTAGCAGTTTTCATTGCTGCAACAACCCTATTTCGTTGCTGCAACAACCCTATTTCGTTGCTGCAACAACTCTGTTTCGTGGCTGCAACGAAAAAAGTTTCGTTGATGCAACGAATCTGGATTTAATGGAAATTATAGTTCCGTAACGAATATCTTCAATGTTGCAACAATGATGTTTCATTGCTGCAACAACTCTGTTTCGTTGCTACAACAACGCGGTTTCTTTCCTGAAACAAAAATATTCCTTAGCAACAAACGTCAACGTTAGTTGATGTTCAAATACAAAATGCGTACCGGCCTTGAACGATTTTCTTTCAATATAGAGAATTTATATTCATAATAACTTTCATGGACTGTGAAGTGATTATTCGCAATAGCACCTCAAATACTTAAGGCAGAACTCCAACAATGTGAATGAGAATTACAACATACCCATCGAATACATTCCAAAAACACGCACACTAGAAAAACACATAATCTGTGTGTCTCCGATTGTTGAACCAACGACTAAATTGTTGCTGCAACGATATCAGTTTCGTTGCTGCAACGAATGAGTTGTTGAGGCAAAGTGTACATTTCGTGATATTATACTGTGTAAACTCAAACAAAACAAAATGTTACATTTCAATATCGAATTTAATATTAACGTAATGTGTTGTGAGAGCGAGTGACTGTGAGTGTGCGTTTCGTGTGTTTTTGCGAATATGGCAAATCCCCATTTGTAACATTTTCTGTCCTTCCATCGTAGATCGTGGGTTGATGCAAAAATCTGAGCAATACAAGTTATCTGAGCATTTGAAGGCTAGATATAACGAATCTACGAAATTACAGCGCTTATTTTAAGCAGAGTTAAAATTCCGGGCATTTGTATGGAAAAAGTATACATGCATAAAATGTTACGTATGAAAGGGGGTTCAAGTTTCCCACTTTTGGTCATTCTTATGGTATAAGGAAGCATGATATCCCTACATTATAGATATAGATATAAAGGGTGGTTAAATTGTAAGGTCCCATATTGAATGTGAACCACACCTAAACGTCAAGTTATTTTCTGCATTTTTCATGTGACATTTCTCAATTTCGGACTAACTCAATTTCAACCATGTAAAGATAGACAATCGAGCAACGCGTTCAAGTTATTCAGGCTTATTGTGAAAATGGGCGTTCCAATCAAAATGTATATAGCGCACTTCGTGATTTTTTCAATTTAATCACACATTTTCACCTCAGTGGATTCGTCAATAAGCAGAATTACCGCATTTGGGCGAATGATAATCCAAGAGCGATTGTCGAAAAATTAATGCACCCACAAAGAGTGACTGTTTGGTGCGGTTTACGGACTGGCGGCATCAACAGGTCGAATTTTTGCCAAAATGAGGCCGATCAAGCAGTTACTGTGAATGGTCTTCGCTATCGTTGATGATAACGAACTTTTTATGGCCCGAATTGGAGGATATTGATGTGGACAATATGTGGTTTCAACAGGACGCTGCCACTTGCCACACAGCTAACGAAACAATGGCTCTTTTGCGCGACAAATTCAATGGCCGTGTTGGCTCACGTAGTGGCGATGTCAATTGGACCCCAAGATCATGTGATTTGACACCGTTGGACTTCTTTCTTTGGGGTTATTTGAAAGAAAAGGTGTATCGGCATACACCTTTTCTGTTCAGCAACAATTCAAGAGCTAAAGAATGATATAATTCGGCACATTAACGGCAGAGAACCTCAATTATGCCACAGCGTCATCGTCCATCGGATGGAGGTGTGCCGCCGAGTTCGCGACCAATATTATCATAATAAAAAGAAATGACAAGAATTTCCTAAACAATTTGTGTTTTATTCAAAATCAACATCGGCCCTTAAAATTTAACCACCCTTTATTTAGACGTATTTTTATCGTTGCGACCACATTATTAACCCGATTCAGATTATATTGTATGTAACCTCTAAGAAAACTTCCCCAATTCATAGAAATTCATTAATTTTAATAAATTTTGACAAAATAATATGGATTTGTATTAAAACAATGATTATAATCATAAATTTATAGATTTTTTGTATTGATTATGAAATATAGCATTTTCGTTGCGTCAACGAATATTGAATTGTTGCAGGAACGAAACTACGAAAAGTACGAAAAACGGGTTTCATACCATAAACGTTCGAATCGTGGCAGCAACGTTACGGTTTGTTGTGGGAACTTAATATTTCGTTGCTGCAACGAAATGACAATAACGAATCTGATTCGTTGATGCTACGAATGATTTTTATTTCAGTGTACCTTTTATCCCTAATCTCCTCGTTAAGCCCCGTAAAGTCAAATGTTTGAAATTTGTATAAAAAGGGATTCTCTCCCGAATCACTTATGATTTGCATTCAAGCTATAAAAAGAAATACAATGCAGAACATTTTTAAAAAAATCACTTAAATATTCAAGATATTGGGTGTATTTCCTGCCCTTGTTAGATATAATTTGTTCCACCAGGTCCGATTTCGTCCACATTCAATCCCAACTGATCTACCACTATTAGCCGTATTATTGGGAAATTTGGACTTCCGAGCTCCTTCCGTTTAGATACTACACTGAAAAAAAAATGTTTGATACTGAAGCATGCTAAAATTGAGTCTGAGAAATGTACTCAATCTATGTACAGGGTTTTCCAACAAGAGGTGTCATTATGGTATTCAAAGAAAAATTACACTTTTTGAGATAAATGATCGGATTTTTATTTCATAATAAAGAGGAAGGTATGCCGTTAATAATGGAAAACAACATCAGCCAATTGGCCACCAGGACCACGCTTACAGGACTATATCCTTTTCATGAAATTTTCCATAACCAAATCGCAAAGTGGCTGCCCTATGTCCTCGATAGCCTCACGAATTCTATCTTTGAGGTCTTGGCGAAGACCTTATCTTTCACGTGGCCCCAAAGGAAGAAGTCGCAAGGAGTTAAATCGCAAGATCTCGGTGGCCAATTGTGATCACATCTTCGAGAGATAAGACGGCCCTGAAATTTTTCCCGTAAAAGAGCAATGGTTTCGTTGCTTGTGTGGCACGTAGCACCGTCTTGTTGAAAGTAAACGATGTCCAGATCAATACCATCCAACTCCGACCATAAAAAATCATTAATCATCTCTCGATAGCGCAATCCATTCACCGTAACTGTTGATCCAACCTCATTTTCGAAAAAGTAAGGTCCAATGACCCCGCCGGACCATAAACCGCACCAAACAGTCACACGATGAGGAGGAGAGGCTTCTCAACAATAACTCTTGGGTTTTCCTAGCCCCAGATGCGACAATTTTGCTTGTTGACGTAGCCACCGAGGTGGAAATGGGACTCATCAGTCAAAATGATTTTTCGATGGAATTTCGAATCATTTTCATTCATAAATTTTAATAGTTTCAATGCGTTGTTGAATCGTGTATCGTTCCATTTTTAGAAATGGCGTAGTTGTTATATATCAAAGAATAGAAGCTTCAAAAGTGACAGCTACCGAAATACCGGGTGATTCAAAATAACATCTCTTGTTGGAAAATCCTGTACATTTGTAGTTAAAATGACTAAATGAAACTCATTTTGAATAAATTTAGAGTACGAACGTAAAAATAAACTTAAATTGAGTAAATTTTAATTTTAGTACATTTTCAATGGAATTTAGTGCACTTTTTCTGAGTGTAGTGTATTTTCAACGGACGGAAGGACAGGGCTAGATGGTCTTCGAATTTTATGGCGATCAAGAATATACTTCAGGTCGATATTTCAAAACATCGCTTGTCATTTTTTACGAAGTTTTTGCTTAAATTGATTTAGTCATACGTGAAGACAACATATACTTCTACAAGAATGACCATAACTTCTAAATGTATCCATAGATTTTTTATATATATTGTTTTAGGCTTCATAATGTTAGCTATTAAAAAATACTTTTTTCCGGCTTTATCTATTTTTATGAATTTTTCCGTTCCAGCGAAAATAGATTTTTTTCGAAAAAAATATTTGTATCCCAAGTTTTTGAAGACTTTTCCTAAACCACTGTTTCTATGTGAAAGTGTAATTCGAAGACATCATGAGTACCTTTATCTTGACATATAACCGGATCTATATTTATATAATTATATTTATATATATTTATATAACGAGATTACAAATAGTTAAGGCGATTTCGCCGAAAATTGGAATTTTAGTAAAAAATTAAAAGAAAAATTACGGTAAAAAATCAATACATATGTCTCCGTTTCGTTTATTCAATTGTTTGCTGAGATTATAAACTTAAGGTCGCTAACTTATTTACTTTTGCAATAGAGTATGTTTGAAATTTTCAATTATATTCTGTTGTTCCCTTTTTATTATTTACCCCTTCAGTAAATCACAATTAAATAATATTCGTATTCTATAATTTATGAAAGTTACCACGAAAATTGTCTTCGATTAACCTTTGCTAGTCAATTACTGCGAAACCCACCCCCCAACCCAATAATATTCAACAACATTTAGAATTTTTGATACCTCAACACAAACAGACTGTGAAATGTACTGCATTGAAAATGCTCTGAAAAGTTTATGTCAAAAGTTAATTGGGCGCACTTCAATGACTGTCATAATAATTTCGTGAGGAAAAAACTTAACTATTGACCTCTGCTGTTAGAAAAGTGCCCATGTACTTTTGCAAGAGTGCTCCGAGAATATAGAAAAAAAAAGAAAAATATATAAAAAATAATAACAAGCAAACACGAAATTTCAGGATATGCACTGCAGGTATTCACGGTAGAACCCAACAAGAGCAACGCCATTCACATGCAGTACTTCCGATTGAAGCATTTACAGAGGTGGGTAAGGTTTAGTTCTCAATAACACGAAGTGAAGGAAAACTGCGATACCAACACTTAACAAACACCTCTTTCGACTGAAATCGATGTGAAAAGGTTAAACGGACCTTATTGATTGCGTGTTGCCCTACAAGAGTTCGCTTTTGAGACACTGTCGATGTGATTATATACCACAACCGTATCTATAGAAATCTGAGACAGACATGATGATAAAAATCCAGATATAAAGTTTTCAAATCAAAATTTTAAATTTATTATAAAGGATGTTTTTCTTAAGACTGGATAACTAACTAATTATTTACAATTATTTTTGGAAAATTTTGTTGATTATTTATATTATTTGTAACGGCAGTGTTAAGAATTATTTTTTTTCCATTTTTGTTATCGCAGCTTAGTTATCCAGTCTTAAGAAAAACATCCTTTATAATAAATATATCATAGTTATTTAACTTAGCCTTATTCCACTTTTACTGTTTAGTTAATACAGTATAAGTGGAATTTTAAGTCCAAAATTGTCAACATGAAATTATTCTGTTATGGAAATTTGTTTTATTAACTAATACTAACGCTTCTGTCGTCATGATCATGTTGCATTAATGTGGCGTTAGTTTGTTGACAGAACTGACAAATTGCTGCTTAAAGACGTGTTCGATCGTGGGATTCGTTGGTATATAAATTAGACTTACAATCTACCAAAAAAAGGATTCAACGTTATTAAATAGTTTGATCTGGGCAGCTAATTCTACTCATCACTCCGGGAGATTGTACTATCAAGAAAGTCTCATCCAGCAATTGAATGACGATTTTGTTTGGAAAATCATTTTAAATTTGTAAAATATTATAGAAAATAGTAAAATGTAAACAAGACCAGACAAATTAAAACTGAATGCAGAGTATTGCTATGATGGATCTCAAGTTTCATACTTAATGTTATTATTTGAAATTTTGGGTATTTTGAGATAATCATATTTAAAGTTTTTTTTTGTCAAATCAGGTATTTGAATAATATTGCGTTAAATATCAATTTTTATTATGAATTCTTCTACTAGTGGATAATGCGGTTACTATTCTGTATAAACTGACCAATTTATTATTTTCTACTCATCCTTGAAGGAAGAGAATTTTTGAATGAATACTTTATTTTTTCCAATTACCTTTTGATCCACTTTGTGAAACTAGAATTGACGAAATGTTGACCAGCCATAGAATCAATGATGTAGATTATAAATATGTAAAAAACAAGTATATAAATAAGTTTCAGTCGGCTAAATCGACCTGTATATTCCTTCACTCTCAGAATCAAAATTTCGAGCATTTGCTTAAAATTTTAAAGAGTTCTTATATTACTTAGCGCCGAACTATTTTAGCCAGAGATGGATTTTGGATAGCGGTGTAGAAGTTACAAAGGTTTTTATTTGACATAGGATGAGGACAATTGTGTGGTAGGTACCAGAAAGGTTGTACCAATATTGTCAATATATATATACATATAAATATACATATATGGGTGTAACGACTAAAAAAAAGTGCCAAATATTAAATTTCAGAGTATTACGATCATTACCATCAAAAAATATCTAGAATTTGCAAGCAGTGCTTTGCAGAGCTACTGAGCGTGCAATAAAGAAACATAGATAAAGTAAATACCCAGCAAAAACTCTCATTACCAAAAACCTTCAGTGCTTATTTTTCGGATCCGTTTCTAATTATTTTTATAAAGGAATTGTAAAAAAATAAGTACTTCCACGCACTCTTATGAAAAGTTAATAAATAAGTACTTCTAAACAAGTTGTAAAATAAGTGGCCTCAGGAAGATACAAAATAAGTCAAAATAAGAATTGATAACTAGTCAAATAATAGGGCTGTTTTTCTTTAAGCCGGGATAACATGCTGCGATAACAAAAATTTTAATAAAAATTTAATCTTTCGTTCAAAATAAAAAAAATTTTTTCACATTGTCGCCAACTACAATATAAATATCAAAAGAATTTTTCAAAAAAATATTTTGTGTCGAATTTATTGGACTTAGCCTCGATATCCATCATTTTGACTTACACTGGATAATTATCCAGGCTAAGTCAAACATTTTTAACACAAAATTACTTTTTCAAAATTAGTTTTCACACACACATTGATATTGCTATTGGCGACAATTTTAAAAAAGAATTTTTTATTTTGAGTGATATTTTAACATTTTATTTAGAATTTTGTTATCGCAGCTTAGTTATCCAGTCTTAAAGAAAAACAGCCATAATGTAATAATGGGCTTAATAAGTGATTAAAACAACATTTTTATTAAATTATATATTTTGTATCGGCTTGTTAACAATCTGAATACAGAATTTAGGGCTGTTTTTCTTTAAGCCTGAGTAACTAAGCTGCGATAACAACAGCATTGCTATTTTCTGACTCACCACAAAAATGGATCTCTGCATGTTTCGGTTACAATAAAAGAAGTAAAATAAAAAAAAATCACGCATAGCACGCGAAAATTATGAAAAAAGTCCCATCTTCAAATCCCGGTCGACGCATTCTATTTTTCAACTAAACATTATTGCAATTGCTCTAAATCGAGCAATCGAGCAAAAATCAGCGCTTAATCTGCAGGTTAGTCAGTGAGAGATACGAACGAAGCAGTAGTTTCTGCTGGGATTTAAAGAGATCTCATTGAGTATTTTTTTTCATAGGCAATACAAATATTTACTTATTTCACATTTCTGAGCTAGCATCGATAACAATAAATTCCACTTACACTTGATAATTACACTGTGCTACAAAAACGAATGAAGTAGTAAACTCTGGGAAGTGATATTATTTTTTGGTAGATATTTTCAAGTAGAATAGGAATCTGTATTTAAAATTGTTCAGGCACCGCCAATATTTTGAGTTACGAGTAAAAAACCGGGTTTTGGTCATTTAAAATTTTAAATTAGAATCGGCTATAAAAAATAATGATTATTTCTTCAAATTTCTTGTTTTATTGGAAAGGTTGAACTCTGTCATTTAATATGACTACCACGACTGGCTCGGCAGTACCTCATCCAAACAACCCAATTTTTCCGTACAGCCCAAAATCCACACCAAACAGTGACTCGTTGTGGTGGAATTGGTGAATTGGCGAATGAGAAACACAACACACTTTCCGAATATCCCTCTAAAAACGGACATGACGTGACCTTTACTTACACAGTGATAGTGGTAAGTTGGAACCAAGTAATAAATGTCATTTGTAAATAAATTTGCATTCCATAAAATATAGATGCAAAATAGTCTTGAGCCAGAAGAATGACCCAGTTTTTTCAATTTTTTTTTTTTTCGAAATAAACACGAATTCCCAAGTGGGTAAAATGTGTTCCGATTTTGATATTTTTATTAAAGTGGTCGCCATTCTTTTTTTTATTTTTTATCTGTTTGGATGAATTTTATGTATTTTTACTGGAATGACCAAAACTTGTATTTTTTGCAAAAATTTGTTATTAATAAAATCTTCAATTGTTAATGAATAAATTTAATTAATAATTGGAAAGGTTAAATACTAACGGATTTTTAAAAACGTTGTTTTACTCCTTACCATACGTTCTATTTAAATAAATTTACAAGTGGTACGGTTTCCAAAGAAAATAATGTGCAAAAATTGCCAAATTTGAAGGCTAAAAATTTAAAAAATGTGTTTTCTGAACAAAACCATACATATTTCTTAAGTTTTCTTAATTAAGCTATATATCTGCCGAAAGCTCATTGTTTCCTCTGATTAATTCCGATGAGAAAGTGAAAATCGGTTGATAACCAACTATGTTACAGCCTTAGCCAACGCAATGCACTGCATTTATATACTCAGAAAAATAGCATTCTTAAATCTGAGTAAAATCCATACTCCAATTTATTTTAACAATTTTACTCCAGTTTAGGTAAAATTTCGTTAGGAGAAGAAAAATTAAATAGATATGAGTACACTTTCCTTATATCAAAGCCAGGAAAAATAGTGCATATACTCAAAAAAGGGTAGTAAATTTACTTAAAAACAGTTTATTGGATCTAGTAAAAACTTCTTACAATTAAGTATATTCATACTTGTGCGGAAGAAAATTTACTAGCATTTAAGAAAGAAAATAATGCAAAATTTCTTTTGTATGGGAAATTCCATTTAGGAAGTTTTTACTTAAAATGTGTTTATTACTTCAAATAAAGTAAATAAATGTAATTAAATTTATGCCATGTTCCTCATACATTCAAGTATAAATGAACTTATAAAAAATACTTCAGTGTGTTTAGAAAAATACATGAATAGTAGTCTAAGAAGCAATTCTCGTTCGTTAACCGAGACTTTCTTCATAAGTTCTTCAAATATTACTCTAAACAATCACTGCGAAGGCGCCTACCTAGCCTCCTCATGGTGCAAAATCTCAACTCTTTATGGTATGAGTAAGATGAAACATTTGAGAACTATACCATGTTGTCATTTTTCATATGAGTGTTGCATACTCTGAAGCGAAATAATTTATTTCAATTATCAGTTTAGTCGTAGTCAGGCTGAATACAAAATTTTAGTCAGTCTGAGTACAAATTTACTTGGTTTAAGGAAAAATTTTCCTCAGATTGAGCATAATTTTACTTGGCATGACTATAAATTTACTTAGTTTGCGTAACAATTTACTTCGATTGAGGAAAAAATCGGAATATTTTCCTCAGTTTGGGTATAAATTTATTTGATTTGAGTAAAATTTCTTAAAAAATTTCCTCAGATTAAGTAAAGATTTGCTTGATTTGAAGAAAAATTGTCCTCAGTTTGAGTAAATTTTACTTGCTTTGAGGAAAATTTGAACTGGAATCAATTTCAAAGCATGTCCTATTTTCAAGGAAAAGTTTGTACTTGATGTGAGAAATTATTGCCTTAGCGCTATACGAAGTTCAATTTTCCTCAGTTTTAGTACATATTTACTTAATCCGTGGCATACTTTTTTCTGAGTGTATGGGACATCCCATGAGTGTTGGTTCAGTGAAAAAAAATAATACCTACAAGAAAAATAATATCACTTCCCAGAGTTTTTGGACTGTTGCACAGTGTACTCTTTGTAGACGCAAAAGTTTTGTAAGTCACATATTTTTAATTTTGTTAAAAAAATAAATAGTTTAAAATTTTGTTTAAATTTATCCATAAACAATTTTTGTGTAGATTTTGTCATATGTCAATGCTAACAAAATATAGAGTATTTCGGCTTGGACACAACATATTTGTTTTTTTTTTTTAAGATAGTTTATGTTTATAGAGAATGATCTTGTATATTTATACGTTTCAGAAAGAGAGATGTACTTACGTAGATTAAATGGAATAATACGAGCTCCCTCCCATTCATTGATCTTTATAACAGAAAAAAGTGTAACGCACTAAAGAAGTGACTTAAGTCCCTATGTATGTTTGGACCAAACCCGTTTTACGACTTTGCAAGTTGTTTGAGCCATGTCCGTCCCTCTGGCTGGAGTACACGATAACTCTCGAAGGCGTTTAAGGAATCACGTCAAACTTTGCACATGGTAATATTTTCCCCAAACTTAGTTTATGTTCGAAGATGGGCGTAATGGACTCACCCCTTCTGGCACCTAACACACAAATGACCCATATTCCTATGTTAAATTAAAACTAACGTAACTTCCACACGGATCTTCGGAATCAGCTCTATTCTGGTATTTGATAATAGTTTTATAATCACTTTAATTGTACTAAATATGGCGGGTTTCGCCCCGCCCCTTCCAGTACCTTCCAGAAATCACACTAAACTTCTATATGGATAAGAGGAATACTGTGAAATTTAATATTTAGCAATGCTTTATATAGTGGTTACATTCGCATGGAATATGAGCGATATTGCTACAACCCCTTCTGGTACCTCCCGCAGAAAGTGACATAAACTTTGATTACTATAGAACCGATATAATCACTTTAAAATTAAAAAAAATTACGATTTAGCCACGCCCCTTATTGTACCTCCCACACGATTGTCTCTATCCTAGGGAAAATTAAATATTTTGGAACACCTTTACCGGTGCCTAAAAACCATTATATCTTCATATTTGATCATGTTTTCACCTATGTTTAAACATACTCCGGCGCTGAGCTAAATTTAAGTCCGTCTGCGTTCTCTGAGAGTGTGGGTATATAAAGGGTGATTTTTAGCTATTATTTTTTTGGCAACACTGGTTTAAACAGCTGACGCACGTTTCGTGTTTTGTTTCACTGTCAATCATCTTCAGTTTGGTCTATGATTTAACCATGAATCGTCTTACAAATGAACCACGCTTGCAATGCGTGCTCTGTTAAGAAAGTTCATCGCGCGCTTCTTCCATTTTATGGTCAGTTTAATCGACCCACTGAAGCGGCTATTCGGGCTATTGTGACTAAATTTCGCACCAAATTTACAATGTTTGACATTAAACCATCAACACGTAGAGTGCGAACTTAAGAAAATGTCGCAGCTGTATCGGCCAGTGTTAATGATGACCATCAATTATCGATTCGTCGCCGTTCGCAGCAATTGTGCCTCTGTTACTCAACAACGTGGAAAATTTTGCGGAAGGATTTAGGTGTGATGCCTTTCAAAATACAGCTGGTGCAAGTGTTGAAGCCGAACGATCTACCGCAACGTAAAATTTTTGGTGAATGGGCTCTTGGAAAGTAGGCCGAAGATCCACTTTTTTACCGAAAAATTGTGTTCAGCGACGAAGCTCATTTTTGGCTCAATGGCTACGTAAATAGGCAGAATTGTCGATTTTGGTGTGAATATCAGCCAGAAGCATTGGAAGAGCTACCAATGCATCCAGAAAAAGTCACAGTTTGGTGCGGTTTATGGGCTGGTGGCATCATTGGACCGTAATTCTTCAAAGATGATGCGAATCGTAACGTAACTGTCAATGGTGAGCGCTATCCAACTTTTTTTGCTCAAAATGCAAGAGCTTGACTTGCATGACATGTGGTTTCAACAAGACGGTGTCACATGCCACACAGCACGCGCAACAATGGACTTATTGAGAGGCGAGTTCGGTGATCATTTTATTTCACGTTCGGGACCGGTTTACCTAGTACCTCCCACAAACATACTCCGGCGCTGATCTAAATTTAAATCCTTCTGTGTTCTCTGATAGTGTGAGTATATATAAATCGGTTTAACCGACTAATGTTTTCCTACTTCTTTTTGACAATTAATTCTCCAAACGCGATTAAAAAAATTAAAAGCAGATTTTCTGCACAGATATTCACGGTAATAATATTTTTCTTCTGATCAGGTTATTTGTCAAAAAAAAAATAAATTTTTGGTATTTATTTTCCCTATTTTAGGAATTGTGGGATATTTTGATGAGGTTTCTGAAAAAAAAATTCTCAGTGGTTACATGAATATAAATTCTCGAATTCTTTTCAATTACCTCATATAAAATCTCACAATTATTATATTCCCATCAGTCAACTGTTGCAAAATCCAACAACAATATTAACAACTTACCGCATAGTGTAGCGTACCCCAAATTGTTTCAAGAAAAAGACTTTTTAATCAACATGAAATTTATTTCCTACACCAACAACACCGTCATCAGCCAGTCAACGTCAACAAAAGTAATTGCATCACCTAGGAACTAGAAAGTGGGCACACGCGCTTCTGTGCTGTGGCCCAAAATAAAAACACACGCGACGCAACGCGACACGACGCTAATTCTAAATTGGCAATAGAGCGAACGGAGGAAGTACGTATTGCACATCATGCCGGCGTCAAGTCCCAAAATAAGACCAAGGACCCCCTACTGGGTTTGCGACCACACTTCCATTCCACTCACCCCATAACGGCGGCTTTTAATGCATTCACTGAGAACAAAAGGTTCCGTCACTATTGTATTTGCTGTTACACTTTGTGAAATCCGAATCCGAGAGAGGTGGTGGTGGGCCCGTTCATATGAGCCGACCCCAAAATCGCTACAGAAATTAGTATGATTTTCTTGTTGGTTTCTAATTGGCATGCACTTACTTGCGTACATTCGAACTTACATACTCTCTATGCTCGTATGTATGTATGTCCGTAAGTATAGTGACTTACGTAGTCGCAACGTTTTCGGCTGTAATCACGAAAAGTGCTGGCAAAATGAAAATTGTTTCGTACGTAACCAACGTCTGTACCTTTTGCAAAGCACTGTTCTTGTTGTTGTTGTTGTTTTTGTTAGTCTGCATCACCTTCCTTCCTTCCATCCACATTTCCAAACGTTGGCCGTTCGGTTGGGTTACGTACTTTGTTGCGAGTATGCCTAAGGTGCAGCTGTCAAAATTCACATGTCACTTTAAATGACGTAAAAATGAACTAAACATAAACATACAATAGTTATACGCCAGTACATACGTGTGTACGTAGCTACATACCTATGATTGGAAGAGGGTGTTTTGGGGGAGGGAGGGCCGTGTACTTGATACTATTATGGCACTTACGTAAATTGCAACTTAATAAGTTCTGCGCCATCCTACTCCCACTGTGCTGTGTGTATGGACTTGTCATTTACCTGCAAGTTCTCTATTCTCTTTTCCAATTACAAATATCTTTATTGTTGTGAATTTTCTAAATATTCTTGAGGAAATCAAAGTGTTGGCTGCCGGCTTTTCTATTTGCAAAGATTGTGGTTGGCACTGCAACTATATACAAATAGTTGCCATATGAAACCAATATATACTAGTTTTATATACTATTGGCCTTCAGCGATACCTCAAATGATATCGTCATCACCAAATCTCTTTGCAACGATTTGGAGCGGTCTAGGACAGCATGGTTGCACCAAAATGTATCATCCTATGTTTACGTCGATATACCATGAAACGCCATAATCCTCCTTCTGAACCTCAACGAGGGAGTGGACGATTTTCGATCGATCCATATAGATCCATCATTCTCGACGAACCATTAAAAGTCATTGAAGGTGGGCACTTTCACTTTTGTTATGATATTTGTGTAGCATAGATACAGAATGCACGTCCGGTTTCCTTGGAACGCTAAGCTTATCAGAACCTATTCAGAGTATACATTTCTCTGACTGCGTAGACACGAAAAATAAAAGGTTTTTCCAAATTCGTACTTTCAAAGCATACAATGGGTACAGAGGGATAGAAGTAGTACCACTAAATGACTACAGCTAGAATGATGGAATTCGGTGAGTACATCCCTCTAATTGCGTAGACAAGTGAAATAAAGAGATTTCAGAAAGTCGTATTCTTAAGTAGGGTTTGCATTTTCCCGTACATTTTATTTCCCGGGAAACGGGAATTATTTTTTCAATTTCCCGGGATCCCGGGACAGCACGGGAAATAGTCGGAAATATATCGTTTACCATAAGTTAAACTTATTTTTTCCAATGAAACAGTTACATTTTATTAAGGTGGGATGTGTGCGATTTTTTGAACGGATATTCGGCAAGTGAACTGTGCTTCTCATTCGTTTGTGAAAATCATTTACTTAAAGAGGCCGGGTATGTTGTTGAAAAGTCGCTGTCAAGCCACTTAAGGAAACCTTTCACTGGGTGGAAATCATAATAGTGGTAGTCTACCGCCAAGTAATAAATGTTACCATGCCATTTCTAAATAAATTTTAAATATAGATGGTCTTGAGCCAGGAGAGTTTCCCAGTTCAGTAAAATAAAAACGTATTTCACAACGAACCTGTTACAGAATTCATCTCAAACATATTTTCAAGATTCAAAATTAATTAAATGTTTGCAGCCAAAATTTTAAAGTGAAATTTAAGAGTAGACATTGCATGTATGACGTATTTCTTATTTTATGGAAAATGTGGACGCGAGGGAGAACGAACTTTCACATTCAGCAGATGCAATTAGTAGAGCATTAAATAAAATGTTTAACTTGTCTGTTCTTTGTCCTGTCGCTTCGGAAACTATAACTTCTTTCATAGACATCTATCTTGACTTTTTCATACAATATTGTTACTTGCGTTTTCTATAGCATTGTTTAAAATATTTTCAAATCGATGTTTTTAAATTTTTTCATACGGAGTTTGACAGCCAAACCCCGAAAAAGTGAATTTTGGGTGTATATCTGAACGAATTTGTCATCGAACTGCAATATTTGACATACCAAATTAAAATCGATATGAGCTAAATTATTGTACAACATTTTTATTGTGGAAATGATTGAAAAATATGCAAAGAAATATGTAAAAAATTCTACCGAATTCACGCGGGATTCTCGTACGAATTTCCCGGGATACGGGAAATGAAAAATATGTGAATTCCCAGGAATTTTCCCGCGGGAAATCCCGGGATGCAAACCCTACTCTTAAGGTGGTAAAATAGTGAAAGGGGGATGAAAATGGTACCCACCAAATGGCCGCAGCTATAATCATGGAATTCGGTGTATACATTCCACTGACTGCATAGACACGCAAAATAAAACCGATTTTTCCAAATTCGTACATTTTACATCTACGACACAAATTGGTTGATTCGTGAAGTTAGGCTTGTAGTATGTACTGGGATAATGGATTTTCAAAATTTGTACATTTGGAATTAAAATAGAATGGAAATACAACCAGCTGTAGCACCCACTATCTACCAATATTTATGGTATTTATGCTTTTTGAAAGTATACGTTAAAGACATTTTTTTTTGAATTGACGAAGTATTATTTCGATTTTTATAGTGTAAACGTATTGCCTTGCCTTATAAGCGTGGTTTGAAATAATAAAAATATTATATTTATTTGAAAAATTATTTTTTCAATATTTGTATTTGTTTTGATGTGGCTATATTAAAAAATTATATTTTCCTGTAATACTACTGCACTTCTACTAAAATCGTGGAATGAAATCCATGGTGGAGGGTATATAAAGTTCGGCCCGGCCGAACTTAATGCCGTTTTTACTTGCTAATGTTAATATCTCAAAATAATCTTTGTGTCCTTGTCTAATTTCATTTTGGCCGAAGGATTTTAATTCTGACCCACTGTGCGATAGTGATCAAGGGACACAATAGAATTTGATATCCTACAGTCACCTATAACTATCAACGCCCTCATCTCAACATATAGTACTTAAGTAGCTACAAGGTAGATCATATATGATCAGATGAGGGCGATGGTATTGATTGTATTCCGTCTTATGTCTGATGTAGGTAGTGTAGATATTGAGAAAATCAGAAGAAGTTAACAAGACACTTGAATGCTTCCTTTGACACACCAAATACATGTTTTGTCCAACGAACATCGCAATGTATCTACATGCCCAGAACACCAAGAGAGTCCGCTTGATCAATATCTATACCGTTATTAGAAATCGACATTGGATCAGTGAATCGCTTGTGAGACAACAAGGAGCACTGGGTCTTACGTGCATTCAAATCTACTCTATTCTCTCGACCCCATTCAGAAATGGCCAACAAATCCTGGCTAAGTGACTCATCCATCAATCGCCTTTTGTCCTCAATTTCTTGAAGACTTGGTCTTTGATCGAATGAGTATGAATGACAGAGGCTACTGTCATCCGAAAATGAGTAGATTTGATTCAAGGTCGCCGATGGGAATAGGAGAAAGGGAGGTGGAAATGACAGCCCTATGGTACTCCTGCGGTCAACCTAGGCTCGTCCTACGATAACACGTATAGTGCGATCTCTGAGGGAGCTTGATATAAATCGAGAGAAGTCACTACCAACACCAAAAACAATTTCTACATTTACTTAATAGTTAAAATATACTCTAATCCATTTTGTAAGCACTCGCAATCCAACCATTTACGCCATTCCATAACCAAAAATTGTCGGCATTTTTCCATAACAACAATAACATGGATCACGGAATACCGGTCTCTCATCATGAACAGACCATTCCTCCCTTGTGTTATTGCGGAAAAGTAAACCCAACAGATCTGTGTGAGTACAGTGAGTGAACACTTAATTCATCCATCATATTAAATGTTTTATGACACATTCTCTATGTGTCCGTCCGTCCGTTCGTCCCGCCGGCCGTCTGTCTAGTTGAGCTGTAAAACCCTGTGAAACACTGGCCGAGGCAATGGTTGTAATGGTGGTAGCTGTAGTAGTAGTAAATCCCATTACAGTAATTAAATCACATCCATATGAAAATTATTACATAATTATATCAACAGACACACACACACAAATACTTACATACAAACATACACAATATAAAATTTATGGGAATGGCGAGTTGTATAGTGAGTCTAGGGCAAAAACAAAAGGGGAAAAAACTCGTAAACAGCAGACGACTAAAAGTCCACCAAAGCATCATAAACATATTAAAAATAATTTACTTAATAATAAAATTATAAAGAAACAAGAGCAGCGAGCAACAGCCAAAGGAGACAAAAGGACACAAGGACGAAAGGATGGCATGTTGGCCAGAGCAGGCAGGGAAACGAAACGTAAAATATTTAAATATGCATAATTTTGTGAAATTCAACACTTTTAAACAATTAACAGCGCTTTCTTGTCTGCCGGAAGGGGTTAAACGCATACTTTTTACACCAGGAGGCAATGGCGAGGGCTGTGATGTTCGGAATTCCTCAAGGAATTCTGGTCGAACAAAGGGGTTGGCATTTGAAATGAAATGTATGTATCACATTGTGTTCTTCATTTGAATACAGGAGCTGATTAATATTTTATTATTATTTCATAATATAATTGTGTGGGTTTTTGTGATTAGTTAATCATGGTAATTGGTTTAGATTTAAGGGGGTTTTCTAAAGGTAGAGGTTCTGTCACTTACACTCAGAAAAAAGTATGCCACGGATTAAGTAAATATGTACTAAAACTGAGGAAAATTGAACTTCGTATAGCGCTAAGGCAATAATTTCTCACATCAGGTACCAACTTTTCCCTGAAAATAGGACATGCTTTGAACCTGATTTCAGTTTAACTTTTCCTCAAAGCAAGTAAAATTTACGCAAACTGAGGAAAATTTTTCTTCAAATCAAGTAAATCTTTACTTAATCTGAGGAAATTTTTTTTTTACTCAAATCAAGTAAATTTATATTCAAACTGAGGAAAATATTCCGATTTTATCCAAGTAAATAATTTATACTTAAACTGAGGAAAATTTTCGGAAATTTTTCCTTAAACCAAGTAAAGGGTGATTTTTTAGCTATTATCTGTTTGGCAACACTGGTTTAAACAGCTGACGCACGTTTCGTGTTTTGTTTCGCTGTCAAACATCTTCAGTTTGGTCTATAATTTAACCATGAATCGTCTTACAAACGAACAACGCTTACAAATTATTGAATTTTATTATCAAAATGAGTGCTCTGTTAAGAAAGTTCATCGCGCGCTTCCATTTTATGGCTATTCGGGCTATTGTGACTAAATTTCGCACCAAATTTACATTGTTGGACATTAAACCACCTACACGCTTACATAGAGTGCGAACTGAAGAAAATATCGCAGCTGTATTGGCCAGTGTTAATGATGACCATCAATTATCGATTCGTCGCCGTTCGCAGCAATTGGGCCTCTGTTACTCAACAACGTGGAAAATTTTGCGGAAGGATTTAGATGTGATGCCTTTCAAAATACTGCTGGTGCAAGAATTGATGCCTAACGACCTACCGCAACGTAAAATTTGTGGTGAATGGGCTCCTGGAAAGTTGTCCGAAGATCCACTTTTTTACCGAAAAAATGTGTTCAGCGACGAAGCTCATTTTTGGCTCAATGGGTACGTAAATAGGCAGAATTGTCGATTTTGGAGTGAATGTCAGCCAGAAGCATTGCAAGAGCTACCAATGCATCCAGAAAAAGTCACAGGTTGGTGCGGTTTATGGGCTGGTGGCATCATTGGACCGTACTTCTTAAAAGATGATGCGAATCGTAACGGAACTGTGAATGGTGAGCGCTACCGTGAGATGATATTCAACTTTTTTTTGCCAAAAATGCAAGAGCTTGACTTGCATGATATGTGGTCATGTCAACAAGACGGTGCCACATGCCACACAGCACGCGCAGCAATGGACTTATTGAGAGGCGAGTTCGGTGAACATTTTATTTAACGTTCGGGACCGGTCAATTGGCCGCCTAGATCGTGCGATTTAACGCCTTTAGACTTTTTTGTGGGACTGTGTTAAAGCTCATGTCTATACAGACAAACCCGCTTCAATTAACGCATTGGAAGACAACATTGAAGCATTTATTCGTGAGATACCGGCCGAAATGTTGGAAAGAGTATGCCAAAATTGGACTAAGCGGATGGACCATTTGAGGCGCAGTCAAGGTCAACATTTGCATGAAATAATCTTCAAACATTAAATTATATGGACCGTACTATCGATTCAAATAAAGATTTCATGCATTTTTCTGAATTTGATGTGTTTTTTTCTTGAAAAACTTTCTTATAGCTTCTAAAAAACACCCTTTAAATGTTTACTCAGCCTGACTAAAATGTTCCTTAAACCAAGTAAATTTATATTCATCCTGACTACGACTATACTGATAATTGAAATAAATTATTTCGCTTCAGAGTATGCAACACTCATATGAAAAATGACAACATGGTATATTTCTCAAACGTTTCATCTTACTCATACCACCAAAAAGTGTTTAGATATTTCTCCATGACTGCTGCGGAGGCTAGGTAGGCGTCTTCGCAGTTTAGAGTAATATTTAAAGTACTTATGAAGAAAGTCTCTGCTAACGAACGAGAATTGCTTCTTAGACTACTATTCATGTATTTTTCTAAACACACTGAAGTATTTTTTATAAGTTCATTTATACTTGAATGTATGAGGCATAAATTTAATTACGTTTATTTGATGTAATAAACACATTTTTAAGTAAAAACTTCCTAAATGGAATTTTTCCACACAAAAAAATCTGCATTATTTTCTAGTAAATTTTCTTCCGCACAAGTATGAATATACTTAATTGTAAGAAGTTTTTACTAGATCCAATAAACGGGTTTTAAGTAAATTTACTACCCTTTTTGAGTATATGTAAATTTTTTTCTGGCTCTGAAATAAGGAAAGACGACTCATATCTATTTAATTTCCCTTCTCGTAAGGAAATTTTACCTAAACTGGAATAAAATTGTTAAACTAAATTGGAGTAAGGATTTTACTCAGATTTAAGAATGCTGTTTTTCTGAGTGAGTATGAAAAAATTTGAAGTGTTTGCCATGATTTCCAACCTAGGTCGGCTCTGATTTGAGAGGGCCTAGGATATACGATAATGAAGTCAATTTAAAACACATTTGCATTCTATGGTATTTGATGCAGCTATAGAATTTTTTGACATCATTATCCAATCTCTTGCCACTACAACCTTCCCTTCCTTTTAAGGCGAAAAATTAAATCATCTTTCACATTTTCATTACCTTTCGCCAATTCTAGCGGAAGTCTTTTTCGTTCGGCAAAACTCTTACAAATTTCTTCGCAAAAAAAAACACCTCAAAAACCAAACGGAAATATAACACATTTCACAAATGATCTCCCGTTTGATCTTTACTCCTCGGCCGGAGGAAGAACAACAAGGAGCACAACTTAAACATAACAAAATGTTGAGCAGTCTCAGCAGCACAGCAGCAAAATAAAAATTTACGACAAAAATTGCCACAGAAAACACATGCTCCACATATTTGTTGGACATTTATTGAAGTTAAATTCTGCCACAAACATAAATAAAACATAATCCGACCGATGATTGTTAAAAATAACAACGACGAAGACGTTCAGACGACCACGGTGATCAAGGCGACGAAGATGGACGGACCGAGTGGCTTTAAAGAAGGATGATCACCATCAAGATCATGGTCGTGATCATTACAATGGCAGCCACGCTTTTGCTGCACATTGGGGCGGAGAACAACAATTAATGTTCTCGTTAATACCATTAATACAAATGAGAAACGTTGTGTTATGCCTGTATTCACATTTAAATAGAATTAGTTAAAATGGCCGGGCCGAACTTTATATACCCTCCACCACAGAGGGTGTCGATTATCGTTTAAGTGCAGCAACATTACAGGAAAATGTTAATTTTTATACCCTCCACCTCCAGGACGGGGGTATACTAACTTTATCATTCCGTTTGTAACACCTTTGAAATATCGACCTGAGACCCTATAAATTATATATATCCTTGATCGTCATAAAATTCTAAGACGATCTAGCCATGTCCGTCCATCTGTCCGTCTGTTGAAAACACGCTAGCATCTAAACGAAAGGAGCTAGAACGTTCAAATTTTCCATAAATGCGTCTTATAGTCGTAGATCGGTTGGGATTAAAACGGGGCGAAATCGGACTAAAGGGAAAATTTTTTCCCTCACAAGGACTAAAAATACCCATAATAATCCCTAATATTTTAGCGTATTTAAGCATGTTTTTTCAATATGTCTGTTTCTATTTGCCTGATATTTGGTATGCGCATTCCCCTTATAGCAAAAACGTGCACCATAAAGTGATTCTTATTTGTAGAAGGTGAAATGGGGCCAAAAAGGGATAAAATGGTACATATTAAACTATGACAGCTAGAAACACGAAATTCGGTGTGTACATTCCTCTAATTGAGTAGATACATAATATAAAAGTATTTTTCCAAATTCGTATTTTTTAAGGGGTAAAATGGGAATAAGGGGATACAAATGGTACCAACCAAACTGCTGTACCTAGAAAAATGAAATTCGGTGTATACATTCCTCTGATTGCATAGACAAGTAAAATACACGGATTTTTCAAAATTTGTACTTTTTGGTCTTAAAATGAAAAAAGGGGATAAAAATAGTACCAATCAAATGACCGCAGCTGGAGTCATGAAATTTGGAGTATACATTCCTCTGACTGTGTAGACACTTATAATAAACAGATTTTTCGAAATTCGTACCTTTTGGGGTTATAATAAAAAAGGGGATAAAAATAGTACGAATCAAATGACCGCAGCTAGAGTCATGAAATTCGGAGTATACATTCCTCTGACTGCGTAGACACGTAAAATAGACGATTTTTTATCAAAATTCGTACTTTCAAGGGATACAATGGTACAGAGGTATAAAAATAGTACCAACTAAACGACTACAGCTAGAATGATGAAATTCTCATTGCGTAGAAACGTCTAGGGGTAAAAATGGTACCAACCAAATAGGCGCAGCTGGAATCATGGAATTTGGTGTATACATTCCTCTGATAGCAGAGACACGCAAAATAAAAAGTATTTTTCCAAATTCGTACTTTTTCTTTTACGGCAAAAATTGGTTGAATCATGAAGTTAGGTTATTTGGAACTATGTACGTCTGATAATGGATTTTCAAAATTAGTACTTTTGGAATTAAAATAGAATGGAAATACAATCAACTGTAGCACCCACTATCTACCAATATTTATGGTATTTAAGCTTTTTGAAAATATAAGTATAAGAATATTTATTTTTTGATTTGAAATAAATAATGGTTTGAAATAATTAAAATATTATATTTATTTATAAAATTATATTTTTAATATTTTTATTTGTTTTGATTTGGCTATATAAAAAAAATTATATTTTCCTGTAATATTACTGTACTTCTACGAAAATCGGCATCCTCTGTGGAATGCAATCCATGGTGGAGGGTATATAAAGTTCGGCCCGGCCGAACTTAATGCCGTTTTTACTTGTTTTGAAGAGATGGCTTCCTTATCGATATCATAACTTTCGATCGCGTCATCAGATTTAAACGATATTGATCATCTGAAAGATTTACACCTCCTTTTTCCGAATCAGTATGAAAACATGAATGTGGTTCGAGGATTAAAAAAATTACAAATAATTTTAATCCTTGAATATCCTGCAAAACATATCATTAATTTTCTTTATGTTGTTTACGCTCTGGTAAACGGTACCACTAGTAGAATGTATGTGCCAAATTTGATCAAAATCAATGAGGGTCGAATTCCACGTTGGGTCGTTTTCTGTTGGAATTACCCGTTGTTTAATAGTACTTCCTCATATGCGGGAAATATGGAAATTTCGAATTTGGGATGTAACTAAAATATGCTTTCTGCGCAAGTACTTCCATTTTTAGCTTGGCCCTAATAAACCCGCAGGGCCCTTGGAAAGCCAATTCTGCACGACATTGACAAGATATCGGAAATTGAGTTTAATCAAATGTCTCAATGTTTCAGACTGGGAAAATCAGACCTTTCCGAGTGGCGTGGTCCATTCAAAATGGTGTCTTAGCACTCTAGATTACGCTCTGGTGAAAATGTGTTGCCACGTAAACCAAGTAACCTAGCGACGAAGCGATGGCCTATTCTCTTCTCGGAATGATTCAATTCTACTCCAGCGTCCGATATGTTTCTTATGCCACAGCGACGCCGTCTGACCAAAATCTACTGCAAAATGTTTCTCTTCCGATTCCGTAGCCTTCAGAGTTTGGATATATTAGTTGAAAATGTCCTGTAGATTTCTAGAAAAGCAAACAGAATATACAATTTGCATCATCATCAATGAATGTATAGCCACTTTTATGCTTGTCTACAGCTCCACAGCTTGTGATGAAATATATCAGCATGGATGGATGGGTCATTTTTCTTGTTTGTCGCCACAATTCTAGAAGTGCTTCTGTTTTATACGAAAATCTCTTCAAAATTCCCCACTACCACTTTCAGGGCTTTCACATCAGCTTCTCCTCAGTAGTGCTATTTTTGGACATGATCCGCCCCACTGTCCGAGAGTGTAGCTCCTGTTGTTGTGGATGACGTTAGTAATGGTCATCATCATTGGAAAGTATGAGGGCAGACGAACATATCCATTCATTGAAGTATGCATCGGAACATAATACAAAGTTGTTAAGACAGACTGAACGCAGAAAAAAAGAAACGGTTTAAAAAACGCGGGAAATGTTTCAGAAGAGCAGAGAAGAAAAAGGCTAAATCCTTCCTGCCAGCAAAACCAAGCAGCCAGCCAGCTTCCAATGCCGCCACCACCACTCATAAGCAATTGATCGAACAAGACTGATGATGCCCGGCCACTACGCACCATGGCCGCAAAATTAAAACAAAACTTTACAAATACCACAGCCTACCACGGCTCACGGCTACTACTTCTATGCCGGGAGAGAGAGCGAAAAAAGGACCGGATTATGTTGTTGCTGTTTGTTTTTGATGTGATACAGGTTTTCCGAAAATGCACCGCAAAAAACCTAAAACTTATGGAGTGATTTCAGTTGGCGTTTTTTCTGTCTGTCTGCCTCCTTTCTTCCTTTATGGACCAGAAGTCTTTTTGTTGGTGTTGCACTGCTGTTGACCAGAATGGGAATAATGCGCGGCTGCGGACGTTCGGGCGACAGTTGCTGGCTGACATGGCCGTTGGTGCTCTGCTCTGCTGCCACCAGCAACTCTTTTGAATTGTTCAGATTAAACTTGTAATGTTGGCGACTTAAAATTTATTTAATCTTTTTTCATACGTTCTACTGCCGCCGCCGGACGCCTTAATGCACACGATCAAGACCTGATCGCGGTGGTGGCGGTGTCTTCAAACGAGGCCGCAAGGAACTTTGGCTTATACATAATAATTTTTCACATACATTTAATCGGACATGCATCAAGGACTACCTGTATTCAATTGGGGCTGTGGCCAATGAAATGTGAAAAAGAGACGACACCCAGCTCAGAAATACAGGCGAGCAAAAAACTGAAGATTTTTTCCTGTGTGTGTGTGTGAGTGTGTGCATTCAAGGCGTGTATACCGCAATCATAGTCCAATAAGCGAGTTGGCTTTCAACAACATTATTTCGTTCGTGTTCAACACTTATACATACCAACATATCTCAAGTATTTATAGCCCTATGGGGTATTTCAAAACTTCCCAGTGGGCAAAGGAGGGTATATATTTGCGATATTATTCAGAATGTGAAGAGACTATCGACACACAAGCACATCGCTCAATGTTGACGAACGGGATAAGAAGGAGCTTCTATAAACCATAGATTAGTGTTTTAAATAGGATCGTCAGTTTCAGAAGGTTTTTAGAGAGGACTTTTCCTGCAATTTGCTAAAGATATTGGCCACAATACGTAGGAGAAACTGTTCCGGATCATATTTAAGCGATCCTCGTCGCACGTCCGTCCGAACTGTGCAGCAGCCTTCCCGGAGAGTTGGAAGTATGCGAACATTCAGGCAATCTCTCGGAAGAATGAATATGATAATCCTGCGAACTGCCGCCGTATGGTTAGTCAGGGAGCATCACAGGGAACACCCATTAGTTGAATGCGAGAGTCAGGTAGACATGGGAGCTCCAAAATGGTAGATGACATTCTTTCCGTGTTCTTTTCGACCCTTTCCTACTTCCAAACTACTGTAGCAAGCGAAAGTCCTCATAATAAAAGAAAACAGGTCGCATCGGAGTCTTTTTTAGGACAGCATAACATTTGCTCTAGTAAGTCAGTGCAATGAGGAACTGTCAAGATCAGAGTTACAAGCCGAACCATAATTATCGGCGGCGGCTGTTCAAAATGGGTCGGCGGCCATTCGAATACCCCTCTATTTATTTGACAATTTTGGGAAAATGGAAGGAACAATTTTCTTTTATTTTTTGGCAAGTAGTTCAATATTCGTTAATATTAGCCAATGTTCCAATAATTTAATATTGTTATTAGGGTATCCAATTATTCGGACTTTTATGTTATTCGATTTTTCGTTTATTTGAAAACAAAAAAATTCCAATTAATCGAATAATGAAGTCGAGAGTTATTCCATTAACCGATTAATTGAACAATTGTCCACTTAAATAAAATATAATTAATAAGAGTTATATAGACAAGACGCGGTAGTTTACGGGTAGTTCAACTATATATTGAACGTTTATTATTTAAAAATTGTAACATTAAATTCGAAATTCATTAGAAGTTGACAAAAATCTTAATATCTTATCAAAATAAAGAACCTTCCCTTAAATGAGCATAATATCAGAAGTTATCCATTGACTTTTTTCGAATATGACTTTATTATCACGGTGTTAACCTCAATTACTATTCTATGAAATTAATATTCTTTAAATTTTAAATGATTCCGAAGCTATTGGCCAGTTTTTGCTATTGTTAAATGAAGTCTGTTAAATCGTTATTTTAATATCTGTGGAACATACGAATCAAAAATCGAAAAAAATTGTGGTTTTATATTTGGTGTACCCAAATGGAGCAAACTGGCTATTCAAAATCAAGTTAACATAAAAAGCATACGACGATTTCATTAGTTTTTTTATGGCAAAACTTATAGTATCGATTAATCGATTATTTGGGACAATTTATTCGAAATATTCGTTATTCGAATATCATGATTTTTTATTATTCGAACAAATATTTGACAAAAATTATTCGATTAATCGAATAAAATGTAATCGGTTGGGTACCCTAATTGTTAAACCATACAATTATTTTTTTGGGAGAAGGAATCCATAATATGGATAAATTTAATAAATATTTTTGCAATTACAGCTTTTCATGTGAGGCATATTTGACCAGACGTCCTTGAATATCATAATCCTTCCAAAGAATGATAATACTCTAACTACTTTGACACACTAAAGAAGCACAATAGATATTGTTATTTATAGGAACATAGATGAAATCGGCGGTGGCTCGTGCAGAAACATGCGGCGTCGGCTTGTCGGCTTAAAATCGGTCGGCTTGTATCTCTGGTCAAGATTGAATTGTCTGTCGGAAATCACTCTTCCATGGATCCCTGAACATAGACACTTTTATAGGAAAGAACTAGCGGATGAGTTGTCAAGGATTGGATTTTAGTTGACGTGGCCGCTCTCACGGGAGCTTTAAGTAGTGACTTAAGCCACTGTTTTGAATTAGGATTGGATCTACTTTAAGTATCATTGTTAAGTAACAAAAACGTACCTTCCCTTCTCAGTCACAATTGGAAATTATGCGCGACGAATGAAACTACAATTCAAAGATCACTGCCGTACCTGTGAAAATGAAGGAAGAAGAGAAGAAAAAAGTCGGGAAACCCTCACTAACTAATATATGGGCATTACGATAGATGACAGAATAAATTTTAAAAGACACATGAAGTGCTGGGGAGGATGATGCCAAATGTTAAAGCTCCACGGGTCATCAATATGTGTGAAGAAACTGAGAATTAATTCAACAACTTTTGTTCCAGTAAACATTTTGAAGTTCTGTAAAAAAATTAGCTTAGACAAAATCCCAATGATTATTTTGAGATATTAAAGTTTAAAATCTGACAATCGGATATATAAAGTTGACTACTTTTCACATTTTTAATAAATTTGTATTCTATTAAATATACATAGATGCAAAATGGTCTTGAGCCAGGACAATATCCCAGTTCAAATCAAATATTGATTACAGACCAAAAAATGAAACAAGTGAGCGTTGGCACGGCAGAAGTATTGCTGGGTAACTATAACTGCATATACACCTACTTACATATGCAACTCAATGAGATGCTTTAAGGTGGCATGTGTGCTTTATTGCTTGGTGCGATTTTATAAAAAAGGATATTCGGAAAGTGAGTTGTGCTTCTCGTTCGTTTGTGAGAATCATTTACTTAAAGAGGCCTGGTAAGTTATTGAAAAGAGATTTTAAGAGATATTGCAGTCGAATTTATTTTATTAGAATTGTAGTTTCTTAGATTTATTATGGCACCAAAACAGTGTTTATGCAAATAAATTTTGTTTGTAAAAAATAATTAAAAAATATCTTTTATGAAGGAAAATATGACTTTAGACATATTTATATATATTTACATATTTTTTTCCTTTGGAAGCCTTTAAAAAATAAACCACGTGTTTAGAAAGGTTGAAGGGTTCCTCGTTTTTGCAGGGTAACTTTTGCTTGTAAAGTCTGATTTTTTTTAGTTCCAAAAACACGAATTACTCATTTTTTTTCTAATTTTTAAAATTTTTCGATATTGCAAAGGAAAAATGGTGCTAAAAAGATGACCAAATTTCCTTTACCTCAAGCTAAATTTTAATTTGCAGGAACTAGGCCTAAAAAACCATAATAAGAACTGATCGAATTAATTAAATCAGGTAAATTGCAGGTAGTACTGTAAATCTATCTATATATATAAAAGAGTTGCGTTACTGACTGACTTATCATTGACCAGCCCCCAAACCAAACGGCTGAAGCCAGGGTAGTTCCCAAATATGACGTAGACGTCGACTAAGAAAGGGTTTCACGAAATTCGTACATGAGCTAGAAACATGAAATTCGGTGTGTTTCTTGCAATGACTATGCAGACGAGCTATAAATAGGGATTTTTCGAAATTTGTACTTTTCAGGGAAGAAAGAGACAAAAAGGGATAAAAATGGTACCAATTTACGAATTGCAGCTAGAATCGTGAAAGTTGGTATTTACATTTCACTGACAACGTACTTGCAATATAAATTGATTTTTCGAAATTTGTACTTATAAGGGGTGAGCGGGTCAAAAAGGGATAAAAATGGTACCAACTAAAGTATTGCTGCTAGAATCTTGAAATTCGATGTGTAAGTTCTTCTGCCCATGTATATGTGCAGTAAAATTGGATCTTTCGAAATTTATACTTATAAGAAGTGATCGGGACAAAAAGGGATAAAAATGGTACCAACTAAAGTATTACAGCTATAGTCGTGAAATTTGGTATGTAAATTCCTCTCACCACATAGAAGCGCGTTAAAATTTGATTTTTCAAAATTTGTACTTTTGAGGGTTGCGAGGGACAAAAATGGATGGAAATGGTAATAATTTAAGTATTGCAGCTATAGTCGCAAAATTTGGTATGTAAATTCCTCTGACCATGTATAAGCGCATAAAAAATGGATTTTTCAAAATTTGTACTTTTAAGGGATGCGCGGGACAAAAAGGGATAAAAATGATACCAACTAAAGTATTGCAGAATCTTGAAATTTGATATGTATGTTCTTCTGACTATGTATAAGCGCATTAAAATTGGATTTTTCAAAATTTGTACTTATAAAGGGTGAGCAGGATAAAAATAGTACCAACTAAAATATTGCAGTTATAGTAGTGAAATTTTGATATGCAAATTCCTCTGACATCGTAGACTTGCAACATAAATTGATTTTTTGCAATTTGTACTTTTAAGGGGAGAGAGGGATCAAAAGGGATAGAAATGGTTCCAAATTTAGGATTACAGCTAGAATCATGAAATTTAGTATGTAAATTCCTCTGACCATGTAGAAGCGCGATCAAAATGGATTTTTTTTCGAATAAAAGGCTCTGCTGTTGTAATTTTTTGTTAAAAACTGGGCAGAAAATGAAAATATATATATATATACGAAGGGAGTTCATTTAAAACAGTGCACATCGACAAGCATATTCCTTTTACTGTATATCAGTGCTATGTTTCCAATTTACTATTTTAGAATTAAATCGAATCGAATTAAAGAGTTGATTGAATCATTTTTATACTATATCACTAATTCCGTTCGCTTAAAATAAACTAATATCAATCGTATAGTAACTGTGTCACTATTCGTAGGTCACATGTGACCTGCTGCACCAAGCAGTTAACACTTTAGTTACTCTCGACCTTCATCGATCGTTAAAAGTTTATTAAAAGAATTTTCTTAAAAAATTTGTGACTGACAGACAACTACTCACAGCATCCATCCATTCTCAACAATTTGTTCGTTCGCATTTCGCCACCGAAATGTGCGTCTGAAATATTTGCGGTTTGATACTTAGACACATTTAATATCAGACATTAATCTAAATGTAAATACGGGTCTTATAGACTGGAAAAAAATTCCTAACACATTCATTAGAGGTGAACACTACACACACACTCTACACACTTCTTCCTTCGTCGCAGCACCGACCACAGAGACAAGTGTGTGAAAATGCTGTATGAATGGGTGTCTGTGGTGCGGTGCGGTGTGCCATGGAGCACATGAAGTAATAACGCCGGGTATGATGATCGAACCATTAAAATTCTTTAAAATAAAGCTGTTTCTTAATGTACACGTACGTACGGTGCCCGCTTCTGCCAGTCGTGGAGGAACTGAATTCCACACCCCAAAAAGAAAACGAAAAAATAAAATAGAAAATGTTTGAAACAATTCAAAATGACACGTAGAGAAAATGTTACTTGTTACGGGTAATGCATATGGATTCCAAGCGTACGAGGGCTGCGGTAGTCAGTTAGGTGAAGTAAACTCATATCCTTCACATGCCTTTTAAAATTTGAACTACCGATTACTTTGACTTTGAAATGTAGAATAACATTAATTTTTATTTTCAGGTTTTTGTTTAATATTTGCAAAATGGGACGCTATACGCTCGAACAAAATTCGGAAATATTAAAAACATACATCCAAAGTAGAGAGAGAAACGCAAACTGTAAGAAATTTACGTGGAAAATTTTCGAGAACAGATCGGCCTTCAGTTCAGTCTTCATAAAGCTCACTTTAATCTCGGCGGCTATGTCAATAAGCTAAATTGCCGTATATGGGGTTCAGAGAACCCACACGTGACAATTGAGAAACCAATGCATCCACAACGGGTCACTGTTTGCTGTGGAGTTTGGGCTGGCGGCATCATCGGGCCACTGAAAAATTGGATTGATCGGATGAGGTACTGCCGAGCCAGTCGTGCTAGTCATATCAATGATATTGTGTTAAATGACAAAGTTCAACCTATCCAATAAAACCAGAAATTTGTAAAAATGATCAGTACCTTTTTTACAGCCGATTCTAATTTAAAATTTTAAATGGCCTATCCTATATATCATACCATATTGACCTAATGTTTATTAAAATGTCGATGGCCCACAATCCATACCTGACATACCTGACCTGACATTATGTGGATGCATAGCCGCTTGCTGGACTTCATGTAGATTTGTATCGTTCCAAATTGGGCAATTTTGCTGGTGTATGGTCCCATTCATGCGAAAAATTAGCATTGCCGCTAAAGAGGATTTTAAATGTTGAAATCCGTACCTCGATTTCACTTGATCCAGAAGTCTGTGTAAGGTGGCTTTCCTTCCACCACTTGGCATATTGTACGAAGGCCAAAGTCCTGGCGGACAGTGGTTCAGAATCAAAATCCATCGGCCAAAATTCAATAAAAAATTTTGTTCTAGTAGACATTTTTAAGTTCTGTAAAATACTGAAATTAGAGAAGGACCCAAGGATTGAGATCTTAACATTGATAATAGGGCACTCGGATATATTTTAGAAAGTAGCGTTTTTTGCGTAATTCGCGTTTTGGAACTAAAAAATCTGACTTTTGATTGAAAAATTCCAAGTTTCCAAGGGTGCAATTTCGTGCAGGAAAAATTTACCCTGCAAAAACGGGGCACTCTTCAACCTTTCTAAATATGTAGTTTATTCTTCCAAGTATTACTTTAAGGTATTAACATTGAAAATCGGCCAATCGGATATATTTAAAAAATTAGACCAAAGTTGTCTACTATTTGTATTTTTCGATTTTAAAGAAAACTAAAATTGTTATTGTAAACATATTGGAGTTCTTTAAAAAAATCAAATGATTATTTTGAGGTATTAATATTGAAAATCGGCTAATCGGATATATTTTAGAAATTAGCCCAAAATTGGCTACCTTTTGTAATTCAAGTTTTGGAACAAAAAAATCGGACTTTTTCACAAAATGTATTTTCCAAGGGTTCAATTTTGTGCAGGCAAAAGTTACCCTGCAAAAACGGAGTAGCCTTCAATCCTTCTAAATATGTACCCTTTGCTTCAAAGGCTTTCAAATGAAAAAAGTTATGTTTGTTCAAAATTATACAATTTTTTCAAAAATGGAATTTTTTAAATATTTATTACAAACAAACTTTATTTGGCACAAACGCAGTTTTGTGCGCCATAATAAATAAATAAAGCTAAGAAACAAAAATTTATAATAAAACAAATTCGAGTGCAAAATCTGTTAAAATGTGAGAGAAACATTTAGACAAAGTCGAAAAAAGATATTATTTTTTTTTTAATTTTCAAAAACTGAAAAAAGTTGAAAACTGTAATACAAAAAAAAATAATTTGTTCTTTGCATTTTGAAGAAATACACAGTATTGTGTTATAAAAACAAAAAAAAAGAAATGTTACTTTTCCTTAAAATCGAAAAATACGAAAAGTAGTCAACTTTGGACTAATTTCTAATATATATTCTGATTTTCAATGCTAATATCTGAAAATAGTCCTTGAGTCCTTGGATAATTTCAATATTTTACAGAACTCATAAATTTTTACTAGAGCAAAAGTTATTGAATTTTGGCCGATGGATTTTGATCCTTAACCACTGTGCGGCCCATAATTCACCATCTTGATGTCTCCGAAGGGCAAAGCTTTTTTGAGCATCGGGGAATTGCCTGAATTGGAATCTCCTACACACCCTATCAGCAGATCTTTAGTTTCGTTTAGCGTAAGATTGAAGGTTCATCCAACCAGGCGACTTGAATTTAAACACCGAAATTTTAAGAATAGGCTGGGAACGCCGAGAACAAAGAAAACATCGATATAACTCGCGAACGAATCAATTGAACACAATTCGAACAATTGGAAACAACTTATCAACGAATTTAAGGAAAACATATTTTTTTAACTTTAAAAAATTAAACATTTTTTGTGGGAAAAAGCTATATTAAAAAAATTAAAAATAGATTTCTTGAAAAATATATTTTTTGAAAAATACTTTTTATTTATTTTTACTTTTAAGAAAAGAAGATTAAGAAATTATTCTTAAAAATATATTTTGAAAAAAAAAAAAATTAAATTAAAAAAAATTTGAACTGGGATATTGTCCTGACTCAAGACCATTTTGCTTCTATATTTAATAGAACGCAAATTTATTTACAAATGGCATGGTGACATTTATTACTTGGCTGCAGACTACCACGATCATGATTTCGACCATGTCAAAAGTCTTTTCAAGTGGCTTCGCAGCGACTTTTCAACATCAGCCAAGTAATAAATGTCACCATGCCATTTGTAAATAAATTTGCGTTCTATTAAATATAGAAGCAAAATGGTCTTGAGCCAGGACAATATCCCAGTTCAAATCAAATATTGATTACAGACCAAAAAAATGCAAACGAAAAAAATAAAACAAATGAGCTTTGGCACGGCAGAAGTATTGCTGGGTAACTATACCTGCATATACACATACTTACATATGCAACTCAATGAGATGTTTGTAAGATGGCATGTGTACTTTATTACATGGTGCGATTTTTTAAACGCAAATTCGGCAAGTGAGCTGTGCTTCTCGTTCGTGTTTGAGAATCATCACATTATAGAGGACCGGTTTGATGTTGAAAAAGATGTTTTGTTTTTTTTTTTGTTGCAAATTATCCATATTTATATTGGTTTCATATTTAGAAAATACGCAACTCTTTCAGAACTGTGCAATTATTATTTTTATACCCTCCACCTCCAGGAGGGGGTATACTAACTTTGTAATTCCGTTTGTAACACCTGGAAATATCGACATGAGACCCTATAACGTATATGTACTTGATCGTCATGAAATTCTAAGACGATCTAGCCATGTCCGTCCGTCCGTCCGTCCGTCTGTTGAAAGCACGCTAGCATCTAAACGAAAAGAGCTAGAACGTTCACATTTTCCATAAATGCGTCTTATAGTCGTAGATCGGTTGGGATTGAAATGGGGCGAAATCGGCCCAAAGGGAAAAATTTTTCCCTCACAAGGACTAAAAATACCCATAATACTTTTTGGGGTTAAAATGGAAAAAAGGGATACAAATAGTACCAACCAAATGACCGCAGCTAGAGTCATGAAATTCGGAGTGTACATTCCCATTACTACGTAGATACGATAAATAGAAGATTTTATCCAAATTCGTACTTTCAAACGATACAAAAAATAATGAGATTTTAGAAAGTCGTACTCTTAAGGGGGTAAAATAGGAAAAAGGGCATAATTATAATCATAGAATTTGGTGTATACATTCCTCTGACTGCATAGACACGCAAAATAAAAATATTTTTTCAAATTCGTACTTGTTTACTTTTACGACAAAAATGGTTGAATCATGAAATTAGGTTATTTTGCACTATGTACGTGAGATAATGGATTGTGCTAGTGGAATTAAAATAGAGTGGGAATACAACCAAGCTTAAGCTTTTTGAAAATATAAATATAAGAATATTTATTTTTTGAATTTACTTGAAGTATTATTTCGATATGTAAATGTATTTTTAGCCTTGCCTTATAAGCGTGGTTTGAAATAATAAAAATAGTATATTTATTTATGAAATTATTTTCTCACTATTTGTATTTGTTTTGGTTTGGCTGTATTAAAAAATTATATTTTCCTGTAATATTACTGCACTTTTACTTAAATCGACAGTCTCTGCATTCCATGGTGGAGGGTATATAAAGTTAACGCCGTTTTTGCTTGTTCAATATTTTTAGCTTTATAACTAAAATAATATTTTTTTCTAGAAATACTTTAGCAGAAATAATTTTTATTTTCCTATTTGTGTAACGATTATTGTAGTCAAAGTACGGGTCGCTATTGTTGCACGACAGGGATCCGCAACATTTTCCATTTTCCCCACTTATCACACCACCCGCCGCATTAACATACAGCATTTGGAAAAGCATTTTACCTATGGGTTAACCACATCATATATTTGTAAATTTATACATTACATTTGTCGAGTAGTAAAACTCTAGCAAGGAAAATTGAAAATATACGAGTTCCAATGTGGATGTGAGAGCCAGAATTTCACACGCGTCTTTGTGAAATGAAAAAGCACATTCACACACACATGCAGATAAACATAGACAAATACACATAGACGAGTGGCGGTGGCAAGAACAACAACGAAACAAATTTGAAAGTAAACACTTCATGCATACCAAAATAAATACCATTAGATGGAAGAAGATACTCTCGCTCCCGCAACTCGCTGCTTCGCTCACTCGTACCTCGTACATGCTGCGATGTGAATTTCGTATTAAGATTCGCAAAAGCCTCCGTGCAACAACGTAAACGAAAACAAACGTTTCGCAAAAGAATAGCAACAACAATGCCAAAACGTACAAGATCCTTGAGATGTTGCCTGGATTTAAGAGTGCAAGGATAATACATTTTTTCGCTGTGCACAATTTTTGAAAGAACACAACCAGCACCGAGAAAATAAAAGAAGGACAACATGTTCATCCCAAAAAAATTGAGAAAGCAGAAGAAAGGAGTATTTGCCACTTTTCGTTTGGCGGGTTAAGAATTTCCTATAAGTGGCAAAATGGCACAGTGTTTGACAGAACACGCATTCACCATACACAATCCATATCGATAGGTATTAAAATTTATTTTTTTTTAGTTTTTATTTGTTTTGAAGTGGGATATTATCCTGCCTCAAGACCATTTTGCATTTATATTGTATAGAATACAAATTAATTACAAATGACATGGTGACATTTATTACTTGTCTGCAGACTGCCACTGTCATGATTTTCACCATGTCAAATGTTTCCCTAGGTGGCTTCGCAGCGACTTTTAAACATCATACCCGGCCTCTTTAAATAAATGATTCTCACATACGAATGAGAAGCAGAACTCACTGGCCGAATATGTGTTTTAAAAATCGCACCAAGTGATAAAGAGCATATGTCATCTTACAATCATCTCATTGAGTTGTATATATCATTCCATGTCAAGCAGTACGGTTTTTGACTTCTATAGCTGCGACTGTTTTGAAAGTTTGCGTATGTATTCTTCTCATAAAAATATTGTATACCTATTTTTGGAAAAAAATTGGAATTCACGAGTTATGTCCAATTGAACAGTGGAAAACATACTACTTTTTTCAAGAAGTCTGACTCGTTGACTAACCAATCAACACACACCACCATTGCGAGAGTCTTTGCAATGAATATATCTTTGACCTAAATCAGGGTTCATACTTATGTCAGCGTTAACAGAGTACAAAGGAGAATTGCTAGCATTCAATGAATAAAGTCGACACACTAAATGTGTTATGAAACCTTTCATAAAAACTATGAAATCCTTCATTATATCTATGAAGACATTTCATAAAACAAAAATTTTATTGGTTATGACATGTTTCATAATATTTAAGAATTGTTTCTTTAATACTATGAAATCTTTCTTTGAAACTAAGTTTCACTAATTTAACAATTTTATTATGAAATATGAAATGTTTATGAACAAATTGTATGAAACATTTCATTTTATTTATGAATTTTTCATACATATTAAGAAAAAATTCACTAAATTTATGAAAAACATTTTATGAAATCGCTTCATAAATATTATGAAGGAAAATTCTTTCAGTGTAGTTACCCAGCAACACTTCTGCCGTACCAACGCTCATTTGTTTTAATTTTTTGTATTCAATATTTGATTTAAACTGGGATATTGTCATGGCCCATTTGTACATAAATTTACATTCTATTAATTACACAGTACAACAGGAAAAAAATTACGGGGTTCTGACAGTGGTTTCTGAAAGAGGAGACCAAAAAAAAAATTTACGTGTGTCGGCGTTTTTTTAGATCACATCGGAATTTCATTTTATAGACGATTAAAGTTTCCCAACTCTGGCCTCTTCTTGCAGCATATCGGTGTAGAAAACTATGTTTTCTTTACATCTGAGGCATAGGGTATGTTCATCAACTTTGTAGACAATGATATGGCGAATATTTTTGTAGAATATATTAACCCTCGAACTACCCCTCATAACGGCATTTTTTTGGCTTTATTTTACCAAATTGTAAAAACACCCCGAAAAGGGGGAAGGGCGGTGATGATATGTTCTACAAAAATGTTGGCCATAAAATTCTACTATATATGTCAGAACACACCAAAACCCAAAACTTAACACAAATGCCAAAAATCAAGCAAATTCAAGATTGCCCATTAAGGGTTAATTTAGTTATTGTTCAGTACGGGTGGGATAGATAGGGATAGATTTTGGATTTTGATATGCTAGAACCCCCTATTTTGTGAGGTTCGAAAATAAAATTCATGAGCCAAAAAATGGGGGTGGTGGGGGTATGTTCAGCAACTTTGTAGATAATGATATTTCGAATATTTTTGTAGAACATATTAAATGTTAGTCGCAGAAAATTATTTGAGATAATTCGAATTAATACATCTGATTTCAAAAAAGGTATGAACTTAATTATTATTTAGATTTAGGAACTGAACATCTCGAATCTATAAGCATTCAGCTAAGTCTATTTCAAAATGTTCCCATTTGAGATTAATGAATCATATCGAAAAAATTTAGTCTTCTAAAATTAATGTTCAAATATAAGAGTGCTGCTGACGTTTCACATTAGAAAACAAGTAAGGAAAGGCTAAAGTCGGGCGGGTCCGACTCTATGATACACTCCACTTTCTATCCAAATACAATTCAATTCGGTGAAAAAGTGAAAACGGGAAGGTTTTTTGAATCCTGTAAATGTATGTGTTTGACAAAAAATATTAAATCGGAAAGGACATTTGTATGAGGATATATTGAAACCTGGAACGAAAAAAAAATCGGTAAAAATCGGTTAAACTTTTGGGAGCAACATTTGTATTTGGGTTATATTTAAATCTGAACCGATCTTACCCACATTCACCATAGTTTCGTTTAGTTGGATTATAGGATATTGTGCCAATTTTAAAGAAAATCGGGTACATTATGTGGTTTCTAGAGCGGAAAATGTCATATCGGGAACGACATTTGTATGGGGGCTATATCTAAATCTGAACCGATCTTACCCACTTTCTGCATAGGTGTTTCTACTTGGATTATAAGATGTTGTGCCAAATTTAAAGAAAATCGGGTACAATATGTCGTTTCTAGAGCGGAAATTGTGAAATCGGGAGAGACATTTGTATGGGGGCTATATCTAAATCTGAACCGATTTCCTCCAAATATAGAAAATAACTTCTGCCAAGTTTCATGACAATCGGACAACAATTGCGACCTGTAGAGTGCGAACAAGCTTAGATGGACAGCAGACAGAAGGACAGACATCGTTAAATCGACTCAGCTGGTGATTCTAAGCCGATCGGTATACTTAAAGGTGGGACTAGCTCGATTATTTCTTGGTGTTACAATCATTTGACGCGAAACTAACTTATAATACCCTAGGCCACGAAGTGGTGTAGGGTATAAAAATAGTTTTTCCAAATTCGTACTTTTAAGGGCTAAAATGGGAATAAAGGGATACAAATGGTACCAAACAAACGGCTGCACCTAGAATAATGAAATTCGTGTATACATTCCTCGGATAAACGGATATTCCGAAAATCGTACTTTTTGGGGTTAAAATGGAAAAAGGGGATAAAAATAGTACCAACCAAATGAGCGCAGCTAGAGTCATGGAATTCGGAGTATACATTCCTCTGACATACAAAATAAAAGGTGTTTTCCAAATTCGTAATTTCAAGGCATACAATATAAATAAAATATAAACAATATAAATAAAAATAGTACCAACTAAACGACTACAACTAGAATGATGAAAATCGGTGTGTACATCCCTCTAATTTTTTAGATACGTAAAATAAAGAGATTTGAGAAAGTCGTACTCTTAAGGGGGTAAAATTGGGAAAGGGGGATAAAAATGGTACCAACCAAATGGCCACAGCTAGAATCATGGTGTACACATTCCTATGACTTCATAGACACGCAAAATAAAAAGATTTTTCCAAATTTGTACTTTTACGGCAAAAATTGGTTGAATCATGAAGTTGTAATATTTTGCACTATGTACGTGAGATAATGGATTTTCAAACTTTGTACTTTTGGAATTAAAGTCGAATGGAAATACAACCAAAAAAAAATATATTTTCCTGTAATATTACTGCACTTTTACGAAAATCGCCAGCCTTGTGGGATGCAATCCAAGGTGAAGGGTATATAAAGTTCGGCCCGGCCGAACTTAACGCCGTTTTTACTTGTTTATGACTATTATATTCAGACCACGTTTGTTTAGATATTTCAAAAGTGTCCAAGTTTTTCATGTTGAAATTTTATCGGTGTGGGCAGAGCACTTTTAGCTGATTCTATCATACATTTTTTACCTATATGACAATAAATTTCTCCATGTCATTGAACTGTACTTATGTCCATACTCATTTATTTTCTACCATTTTTAGTTTAAATCCTCGGACACTGTGCAGCCAGCCCCACAAAGATACAAACTCTTTCCTTATTTATCTATTTTCATGTAATACGTTTCGGGTTTTTGTGGTCTGCTCCTCACTACTTTATGGCAGCAAATCCAAGCGAACCAAAGATGCAGACTTCCTCCAAAGGGTGCAAAAAGGGGCGAAGTGCAGGGTGGGGAAAAAATCTCCAGATTAAAAAAAGACACACAGCTGAGCTGAATTAAACTGAAATCTATTTCCATTCCTTTTAGTTCGAGCAAATTGAAAATACCAAATTCACATCTCGAACAACAAAGTCTTTTGACGCTCCAGCTCCGGCTCCGGCACTCTTGCGCTCCCCTTTTTAGGAAAAATTATTAGCGTTTGTGGTTGTTCATAGCTTGTGCTAGCGTTTCATACCCCTCCCTATTTCACCCAACATCCATCCTTGTGCATTGCCTTTTTGCGAAATTTATATGTGGCTGGGTTACTGTGTGATATGGAAATAATCGCTGGTTGGCAAGAACAATTCCATAACACGCACACACACACATACACTCTGCATGCCCAAGAAGCATTTCAATTGAATGTCGTACTTCAGCTTTCAGCTTTGGTAAGGAGAACAGCAACAAAAAATCGTATATCTCTGTGAAGCGACAACCTTAAATGAACGTGACAAGCACATCAAATCAAGCGTAAGAAATGTAACGAATAATAAGTGTTGTTGTTGCTGTTGTACTTGGATACACGGCTCTTAACATGGAACACACGAAAAGCGACGACGACGACATCAAACGCGTCAGGAGCAGGAGCAACAAGGATCTAAGGATTTATCTAAAACTATGTAAAACATGTCTACTTTGTTGCTGTAGCTGATATCTACGAGGTGGCAGCCAAGCCAGCCCAGGGCTTCGTTGCTCGTGTAAAGTTTTGTTAAACATTTTTTTATCGCGGCAAATTATTTCGATTGGATAGACTTTCAATGAGGAGGAAAATTATTTTAATAGCAATTGCCAAATAATCGTGATTCCAATAAATCAAATATTTTAAAAAATATATTTATGTGGATAAATTGTTGAGAACGTGTTATAGAGAATATTACAGAAATGTGATCTGCGAATGTCTAAAATGAAGATTAAATAGAAGCCGGTGTTGCGTACAACTACACTTCCATTTGAGGGGGAAATATAAGATTTCATAATTCAGTTTTATTATTTTAGACAGCAATACCAAAAATATTAATCTGTTAACAATTTATTTAATGTTTTTATTTCTTCGATGATTGAAGTAATATATGAGTCTTTCCATGCCAACCGGTACGATTTTTGACCTCGATAGCTGCGATTGTTTTGAAAGTTTGTGTCTGTATTCTTGTCCTAAAAATATTGTAGACGTAATTTTGGAAAAAAATTGGAAAATTATTTTTCGCGGATTATGGTCAATTAAACTGCGGGAAAAAATCGATTTTTTAAAAAAAGTGTCTTCATTCAATAGCCTGAAACTCCTGAAATACTAGCCCGATTTTAATGTGCTATATCTTGTTTTGAAGGCAATTTTAAAGTCTTGTAGTCGGATTATATTTTTTAGTGTTTAACCAATTTTATTTTGATTTTCGAAGTGATTACATTAATCCATTTTTTGTAGCGTGCAATTGCACCATCAGAAAAAATAAAGAAATATATATATAAATTTTTTTTTTTCATAATCTATTTTATCTTTTATTCATTGTTTTTATAACTTCTGTTAATAAACTACTGAAAAAAAAACAAGTAAGCAAAGGTCAGTCGATTAAACCGACATATATACTCTCAGTCTCCGAGAACATGTGTATGAAAGGACTTAAATTTAGCTTAACGGCGGAAGTACTAGAAGTTTGTGCCCAGTAGACCCAACTTCCACATTTGTTAATAAAGGGTGATTTTTTAGCTATTATCTTTTTGGCAACACTGGTTTAAACAGCTGACGCACGTTTCGTGTTTTGTTTCACTGTCAAACATCTTCAGTTTGGTCTATAATTTAACCATGAATCGTCTTACAAACGAACAACGCTTGCAAATTATTGAATTTTATTATCAAAATGCGTGCTCTGTTAAGAAAGTTCATCTCGAAGTTTTTGCCGAAAAATTGTGTTCATCGACGAAGTTCATTTTTGGCTCAATGGGTACGTAAATATGCAGAATTGTCGACTTTGGAGTGAATATCAGCCAGAAGCATTGCAAGAGCTACCAATGCATCCAGAAAAAGTCAAAGTTTAGTGCGGTTTACGGGCTGGTGGCATGATTGGACCGTACTTCTTCGAAGATGAATCGTATGTGAATGGTGAGCGCTACCGTGAGATGATATCCAACTTTTTTGCCCAAAATGCAAGAGCTTGACTTGCATGACATGTGGTTTCAACAAGATGGTGCCACATGCCACACAGCACGCGCAACAATTGACTTATTGAGAGGCGAGTTCTGTGAACATTTTATGTTAAAGCTCATGTCTATACAGACAAGCCCGCTTCAATTGACGCATTGGAAGACAACATTGAAGCATTTATTCGTGAGATACCGGCCGAAATGTTGGAAATAGTGTGCCAAAATTGGACTAAGCGGATGGACCATTTGAGGCGCAGTCAATAATTGTTTTTTTAATAAAATATTTTGTGTTTGCTTTAATTTTTGGTAAGGAAATATTACTATTGCGAATAAATTTTTTTTGTTTACATTTTTCAATTTTGAGAAGAAAGTCAGTAAATCCTCTGAAAGTATTGGTTCCTTTAGAGGTACAAACGTTGTCCATTTTTTTATAATAGTTCGATATAGTGGTAGGATATTCGGTGGAAATATATGTTTCAATTGACTCATACATAAACCATTGCATAAACCAACCAACTGGCGCATATGATTTAAAAAAGATAAAAGTTGTTTAAAAAAACTTCTTTAAAGGCGGGAAATATGCACATTTGCAATTTGAGATGCGATTAAAATGTGCTTCCTACGGAAGTACTACCAATTTTTTTGCTGGGAAAATAAATGTGTATTGCAGAACCGGAATTATATCTTAAACTCTTATATTGTGCCTACGGCCAGGTATAGTTCTACAAAAACTTTGTCGCATATTCAATTCTGAGAGCAATTCAATTCTGGAAGCAAATTTTAATCGCATCTCAAATTCCAAATGTGCATTTTTCCCGCCTTTAAAGAAGTTCTTTTAAACAACTTTCAAAAAAGTCAATAATATCACTAGTCAACAGTCAAAATGTACTCGGGATGCGATAATTTTTTCTGTGTAGATAACCTTGACATGAGCTCGAAAAACGCAATAAAATTTTTTTTTTTCGTTTGGTTTTTTTTTTATTTTCTTTTTTTGAAATTTTAAAAATTTTTTTTGGTTAATTTGTTTCGTCCGGCATAACTCGGGAACCACTAGCCCGATTTAATTGAATTAAATTTTAAAAAATTTTAAATTACAATTCCCTTAATCTGTTCATATATTGTTTCCAAGTTAAAAATGAATATATAAGGAAAAAACTTATTTTTTGCCTAAAGATTTAAAAATTTTTTTTTTTAAATCCATAAAAAATCCAAAATGAAAAAAAATGTCAAATCTTATTACTTTTACGTAAAGTCGCATAACCTATGAGCAAAATGAGACAAAGATCATGAAAATCGATGCACGCGATTCGCTTTTATTCGCAATTGAGTAAAGGTATGAATTTCAAAAATTTGCTCGACATATGCACAACTTTGTCTCGATTTTACTCATTCAAGAAGTGTCGACGAACGCGATAGTTAAAATGAGCAAACGTTCGCGAGGATTTGAATGCAATACCAATCCAAGTAATTTTTGTTACATGTGCGGAGAATACGTTTCTGAAAAAAAAAACAAGCGTTGTTTTCACCTAAATTGAGAGATTCATTTGAAGAGAGCTTCAATTTAAAGGTCTCAAACATAGATGAGCGGTGGACACCAAGTGCTCTATGTCCAAGGTGCTACGTACAGCTAGCTGACTCAAGGTAAGTGTAGATTACGAATTTCAAGAACATATATAACTTATTATTGAAATTCTTTCAGACGACAGCCGAGAATCATCATGCCAATGCTTTGGAGAGCTCCGCTTTGCCATGTAACAGATTGCTACTTCTGTCTTAGCAAAAAACAGGCGTGGGAAAAAATATACGATGGACTTACGCTGCTGTTTCAACAGTGAATTTTCCAGTGCCATTTTCCGAAGAACCAGTGGACCCGCAACCGTCCGTTTCAAGATGGGCATCTAATAATGAGGCGATACATCCAACATCAGATCCGGAGACAGTAGAAACCACATCAGAATGCGAGTCAACATATACATTGCATGGAGGTCAACGCTTATGTTCCCAAGCAGAACTGAACGATTGGGTTAGAGAATTGAAACTCTCCAAGGAAGATGCAGAGTTGCATGCATCGCGCATGCAACAGTTCGGTTTCTTGGCTCCTGGTGTGGTGACAACAATCTACAGGAAGCGTCATGAACCATACGCAAGGTACTACACAAAAAAGACAACATCTGTTTTTGTAAGGACATTCCCGGATTATTTGGTGAACTCGGGTACTCTTACGATCCAGGAGAGTGGCGTCTTTTCATCGACAGCAACAAGCAGAGCCTTAAAGCAATTTTACTGCACAACGGCAACAAGAAACCTTCGATTCCAATTGCTCATGCCGTTGACACCAAGGAAACATACGAAGTCATGGACAATCTACTAAAGTGCCTTAACTATGAGAGGCACGATTGGAAAGTTTGTGCCGACCTTAAGGTTATCGGTATCCTTTGTGGATTACAAGGTGGATTCACAAAGTACTGTTGTTTTCTCTGCCTTTGGGACAGCCGCGATCGTCAACATCATTACACCAGGAGGAGTTGGACAGAAAGAGTTAACTTCATCCCCGGCAGCGACAACGTGAAATATACACCACTCATAAAAAAGGAAAATGTTTTTCTCCCACCTCTTCACATAAAGCTCGGACTCATAAAAAACTTCGTGAAAGCTATCAACAAAGATGGCGAAGCGTTCGCCTATTTAAAAACCATTTTCCTCACCTTTCATCGGCAAAGATTAAGGAAGGCGTTTTCGACGGTCCGCAAATTAAAAAAGTTGTTGCAAGACCAACAGTTTGAGCACATTTTATCACCAAATGAAGCTGCAGCTTGGAACTCATTTCGGCAAATTGTTTCCGGATTTCTTGGAAACAACAAAAGCTCAAATTACAGAGAGATCGTCGAACAACTACTCCAAAATTATAAAAAAATTAGAGCAAATATGTCGCTTAAGATACATTTTCTACACTCGCACTTCTTTCCGGACAACCTGGGCGATGTGAGTGACGAGCATGGCGCACATGTAACAAAAATTACTTGGATTGGTATTGCATTCAAATCCTCGCGAACGTTTGCTCATTTTAACTATCGCGTTCGTCGACACTTGTTGAATGAGTAAAATCGATCAATGAAGACCTATTTATACTGTGTATTGTTTAGTATTTTACTGACAGGTACTTATAAATGGGTGTATATTTTTTTACGGTGGCTACATACCTGTTTCACCATGTGTGAGTCTTAAATTTTCCGAATAATGACCACCCTTAAATGTGGGTTGCATTTCTGTAAAAAAATAATACAGGTAGCCAACGGAAAACCCAAATAATTAAAAAAGTCCCCTTTCCTTTTTTCCTTTTAATTGTTCACGCACATTTATTAGCGTTTATTACTTTGCTTACGCAATCATAAAAATTAAATAACCCTTTGTTTATTCCGTTTTGTTAATTCTGAGAATCAAAAAAAAAAGAAAAAACCTTACCATAGACAAAGTTGTGCATATGTCGAGCAAATTTTTGAAATTCATACCTTTACTCAATTGCGAATAAAAGCGAAACGCGTGCATCGATTTTCATGATCTTTGTCTCATTTTGCTCATAGGTTATGTGACTTTACGTAAAAGTAATAAGATTTGACATTTTTTTTCATTTTGGATTTTTTATGGATTTAAAAAAAAAAAATTTTTAATCTTTAGGCAAAAAATAAGTTTTTTCCTTTATATATTCATTTTTAACTTGGAAACTGTTGCTTGTATAGGAAAACAATATATGAACAGATTAAGGGAATTGTAATTTTAATTTTTTTAAAATTTAATTCAATTAAATCGGGCTAGTGGTTCCCGAGTTATGCCGGACGAAACAAATTAACCAAAAAAAAATTTTTAAAATTTACAAAAAAAAAAAAAATAAAAAAAAACCAAACGAAAAAAAAATTTTATTACGTTTTTCGAGCTCATGTCAAGGTTATCTACACAGAAAAAATTATCGCATCCGGAGTACATGAAATTTTTTTCATTTTGTTGAGTAGTGTATTTAACATTTGACGAATACCATTTTCACAAGTGAATGGGAACGAATTGTTAGTATGGTGTCACAGAGGTAAGGTGTCCGCTTTGCACCCTGAATGCCTCGCGTTCAAATCGTGGCTCGGGAAATACTCTTTTTAATACTTTCATAAACAAACAAAGTTTAATTTTGTATAATTTTAACAATTTAAAAATGTATTATTTTATTTATTATTATTGCTTTATTAATGTACTTTAAATATTTCATTTTTTATTGATTATTAATACTACATAGGATCCGTGTTAATTTATTTAATTAATTTAATTATACCCTACACCACTTCGTGGTCTAGGGTATTATAAGTTAGTTTCGCGCCAAATGTTTGTAACACCAAGAAATAATCGAGCTAGACCCACCTTTAAGTATACCGATCGGCTTAGAATCACCAGCTGAGTCGATTTAACGATGTCTGTCTGTCCGTCCGTCCGTCCGTCCGTCCGTCTGCTGTCCATCTAAGCTTGTTCGCACTCTACAGGTCGCAACTGTTGTCCGATTGTCATGAAACTTGGCAGAATTTATTTTTTCTGGCCAACGACCATTGGTATTGAATTTGGAGGAAATCGGTTCAGATTTAGATATAGCCCCCATACAAATGTCGGTCCCTATTTCACTTTTTCCGCTTTAGAAACCACATATTGTACCCGATTTTCTTTAAAATTGGCACAACATCTTATAATCCAACTAGAAACACCTATGCAAAAATTGGATAAGATCGGTTCAGATTTAGATATAGCCCCCATACAAATGTTGCTCCCGATTTGACATTTTCCGCTCTAGAAACGACATATTGTACCCGATTTTCTCTAACTTTTGCAAAACATCTTATAATCTAACTAGAAACACGTATGCAAAAATTGGGTAAGATCGGTTCAGATTCAGATATAGCCCCCATACAAATGTCGCTCCCGATTTGACATTTTCCGCTGTAGAAACGACATATTGTACCCGATTTTCTTTAAAATTGGCACAACATTTTATAATCCAACTAAAAAACCTATGATGTAAGTGAGTAAGATCGGTTCAGATTTAAATATAGCCCTCATACAAATGTTGCTCCCGAATGTTTAACCGATTTTGGTCAAACTTTACATATTATATTTCACCAAGAAACAGAGGCTTTCAATATACCCTTATACAAATGTCCTTTCCGATTTAACATTTTTTGTCAAACATTACATTTACAGGATGCAAAAATCCTTCCCGATTTCAATTTTTACCGAATTGAATTGCAATGAGAATTGTTTGGGTGATGCCCATATGTTCATACTTTGGTACGACTTTGGTATACTACTGTATAATTTGTATTTGTCTGTCAGACAATTGGATCAACTACCATATTATTTACCATATTCGTTAAATTTGACTAAAAATGAATTTATAGTATATAAATTATATGAATATAATTTATATAATTTGTATGAAATACATAAAATTGCTCCCATGAAATAAATGGGTTTAGTAATCAAAGCGAGGTACATACGCAGGGAGTGGTGTAGGGTATTATATAGTCGGCCCCGCCCGACTTTAGCCTTTCCTTACTTGTTTTAATTTGCGTTATACAGGGTTTCCAAACAAGAGGTGTTATTTTGGTATTCAATGAAAAATGCAATTTTTTGAGATAAATGATCAGATGTTTATTTCATAATAAAGAGGAAGGTTTGCCGTTAATAATGAAAAACAACATCAGCCAAATGGCCACCACGACCACGCTTACAGGGTCATATCCTTTTCATGAAATTTTCCATAACCGCAAAGTGGCTGTCCTATGTCCTCGATAGACTCACGAATTTTATCTTTGAGGTCTTGAATCGACACAGGGCTGTTGACGTAGACCTTCTCTTTCACGTGGCCCCAAAGAAAGAAGTCACAAGATCTCGGTGGCCAATTGTGATCACCTCTTCGAGAGATAACACTGTCCGGAAACTTTTCCCGTAAAAGAGCAATGGTAAATGAGGTTGGGAGAGGCTTCTCAACAAGAACTCTTGGGTTTTCCTAGCCTCAGATGCGACAATTTAGCTTGTTGACGTAGCCACCGAGGTGGAAATGGGCCTCATCAATCAAGATGATTTTTCGATGAAATTCCGGATCATTTTCATTCGTGAATTTTAATAATTTCAATGCGTTGTTGAAGCGTGCATCGTTCAATTTTTAGTAATGGCGTAGTTTCTACTTGTCAAATGTCAAAGATTTAAAGCTTCAAAAGTGACAGCTACCGAAATACCGGGTGATTCAAAATAACACCTCTTGTTGGAAAACCCTGTATATTAATTCATACTAAATATATATTTTGTATAGTTTCCTATTGTCAGTTCTAACGAACAAAATGGTTTGCTTTAGTTATTCAGCACTCACAACAGGGGATAGCTGAGGTGGTTAGAGTGCCGTAGTAGCAACCAGAAGGTCCGCTGTTCTATCCCCGGTAGCGGTGGATATTTTTAACTTCATGAATTCGAGTATTTCATTGAAAAATGGATGATTTTGGTTTTTGTAAAAAAATAACGATATTAAATTGTATTACAAGCTTTTGACATTAAGTTGGATACGACACACCAGTAATATTTTGACAGTGTATTGAGATCATTTCGTGTTAACCACCTCTGTCTGCAATACAAAAAAGACATGATACATTCCACAGTACTAGTTAGTTTGTCAGCTATTGCCTATGTTGCATTTAGTAATTAAAGTTTGTGCAAAAAAAAAACTGAAGCAACTACTGTCTCTCGAAGGAATTAGATGCCAATATTTGCATTAACAGCAGCAGACAAAAGGTATGCAGTTTTCGAAAATATTTTGAAAATGTAATTATAAAACTTATATTATAAGGATGACGTCTGTGTGGGTTGTAGAGTGGGGGAGGGGACAAGAATGCCAAACACACAGATGACATGTTCACTATCTGTGTATGTGTGCAAGTTATTGGAATGTAGTCATGTAGCCATGTGGTCGGTCATACACTCTAAATATGTGTCTGCGCTACATAGATATAGATAATTTGAATGATTATATGTACTCGGATTACACACGCGCACAAATAAACTTTGCTTGGCAATGCATATTTTAGCAATTATCCTTTTTAACGTGTGGTATGAACAGTTTCAGGCCACTGTATTATAATTGCGTGAGAAGTGCATATATCTTGATCAAGACCTGTCGAGACTCAATTCTAATATAGCTACGAAAAATAGTTTTTTTCGAATGCTTACCATTCATATATGTATATATATCGCTCATTTTGTGCAAGAACGTCACATCTGTTATTTGGTATATCTTTAGCAAAGCGATTTATAGTTTATAAACCGTCATATCTAACATGATCGATAATAAAGGGTGATCTTTTAGCTATTATCTTTTTGGCAACACTGATTTAAACAGCTGACGCACGTTTCGTGTTTTGTTTCACTGTCAAACATCTTCAGTTTGGTCTATAATTTAACCATGAATCGTCTTACAAACGAACAGCGCTTGCAAATTATTGAATTTTATTATCAAAATGCGTGCTCTGTTAAGAAAGTTCATCACGCGCTTCCATTTTATGGTCAGTTTAATCGACCCACTGAAGCGGCTACTCGGGCTATTGTAACTAAATTTCGCACCAAATTTACATTGTTGGACATTAAACCACCAACACGCTTACTTAGAGTGCGAACTGAAGAAAATATCGCAGCTGTATCGGCCAGTGTTAATGATGACCATCAATTATCGATTCATCGGCGTTCGCAGCAATTGGGCCTCTGTTACTCAAAAACGTGGAAATGCAGAACATTGGACTAAGCGGATGGACCATTTGAGGCGCAGTCAAGGTCAACATTTGCATGAAATAATCTTCAAACATTAAATTATATGGACGTTACTATCAATTCAAAAAAAATCATGCATTTTTCTGAATTTTATGTGTTTTTTTTTTGAAAAACTTTCCTATAGCTTGTAAGAAATCACCCTTTATGAGATAATATACTAATTTTATAATTACAGTGGGGACTGAAAAAAATAATGTTCAGACCAGTCATGTTCCAAACAGTTATTTTAAAAATTCAATGCTTACTTTTTCTCAAGATATATTATATAATATATTATATTATAAATTATTCCATCAAAATGAATACATATGTACTTATCTGACGTTAAGGTGGATTGAACCCCTATGAGATCATGCGATTTGTCTGAAGACATAGGTCTATGTCGTCATGTCCACATCTACAAATTATTCGGTGACATGACATAACACCATTAGGAATTACGATCGTTGCATATCAGCTATAAGCTCTACAATGTTAACACTATGAAATAATAAAAAAATACAAATTTTTTATACGAGACCTCAAAAATATGTTTTGTGTACTTGGGAGCATATATGCCCCCTGATTCATGAAATCAACTCACAAATATTTAACCAATTAATTTTCACTAAAATTCAAATTATTATTTATTCTTTTATTTCGGAAAAAAAGCCCGATAAATTCCGTTTATACATCAGAGAAGGGCTCTTAGTCTTCGAATATCACCTTCACGTAGTGGCATAGGAACAGTGGCAAAAAATGAATTGTGGAAAAAATCGGACGAAAACAATGGTTATTTGAGAAATAAAAAGAACCTGTAAAAAATCATTTTTTTTAAATTTTAATATAGTTTCTGGCACGATGCGATAAAAACACATTAAAACCAGAAATTAAAAAAAAAAGTTTTCATTTACTAATAGCGATGCCCGCTAACGAAGCCATGATTGGAGAAAATCTATGGATAAATGTGGAAGTATTTTTATATTAGTTTTCAAATAAGCATTGTTTTCCTCTTTAAAATACAACCTATTAAAAATGGAACAACAATTTTTTGTGTTTTTTTATTTTTATTGGTTTTTCCGTGCCAAAGAAAAACGGGTTTTTTTTAGGAAAATCATTTATTTTGTCAACCGTTCCTAAAACAGGGCTACGATAAATCGAACCAAAAAAAATCCCCCATACAAAGTTACCCAAAAAAGGGTCTTTATTTATAGTTTTGTCCACAGCATATTTGTCATTAACAAATATCGCCCATCGGTTGAAATTCAAAACGAAAATTGTTTTTTTGGCCGATTTTGCACACAGAAAAATAGCATTCTTAAATCTGAGTAAAATCCATACTCCAATTTAGTTCAACAATTTTATTCCAGTTTAGGTAAAATTTCCTAACGAGAAGGAAAATTAAATAGATATAGAGTACATTTTCCTTATTTCAAAGCCAGAAAAAATAGTACATATACTCAAAAAATGGGTAGTAAATTTATTTAAAACAGTTTATTGGATCTAGTAAAAACTTCTTACAATTAAGTATATTCATACTTGTGCGGAAGAAAATTTACTAGCGTTTAAGAAAGGAAATAATGCAGAATTTTTTTGTATGGAAAAATTCCATTTAGGAAGTTTTTACTTAAAAATGTTTTTATTACTTTAAATAAAGTAAATAAATGTAATTAAATGTATGTCATGTTCCTCATACATTCAAGTATAAATGAAAAAATACTTCAGAGTGTTTAGAAAAATACATGAATAGTAGTCTAAGAAGCAATTCTCGTTCGTTAGCCGAGACTTTCTTCATCAGTACTTCAAATATTACTCTAAACAATCACTGCGAAGGCGCTTACCTAGCCTGCGCAACAGTCATGCTGAAATATCTAAACTCTTTTTGGTGGTATGAGTAAGATGAAACGTTTGGGAACTATACCATGTTGTCATTTATCATATGAGTGTTGCATACTCTGAAGCGAAATAATTTATTTCAATTATCAAGTATAGTCGTAGTCAGTACAAGTTTATTTGGATTAAGGAAAATTTTAGTCAGGCTGAGTACAAATTTACTTGATTTAAGGAAAAAAAGAAATCCGAAAATTTTCCTCAGATTGAGTATAAATTTACTTGGATTGACTACAAATTTACTTAGAGTGAGTAACAATTTACTTGGATTGAGGAAAATAATCGGAATATTTTCCTCAGTTAGAGTATAAATTTACTTGATTTGAGTAAAATTTCTTAAAAAATTTCCTCAGATTAAGTAAAGATTTACTTGATTTGAAAAAAAAAAATTTTCCTCAGTTTGAGTAAATTTTACTTGCTTTGAGGAAAAGTTGAACTGGAATCAAGTTCAAAGCATATCCTATTTTCAAGGAAAAGTTTGTACTTGATGTCTAGAAATTATTGCCTTAGCGCTATACGAAGTTCAATTTTCCTCAGTTCAGTTCATATGTACTTAATCCGTGGCATACTTGTATTAATAAATACTGTAAATACTTTTAACCAGTTTTGGACATACCCCAGAAGAGAAAACAATTAATGCAGGAAACTGTCACTCTGCGTAGCCGGGTGTGTAAATACCATCCCAGATGAGATATATATTTTGGGTGAATTAAAAACTACTAAAGTTTTTGGTGATTTCTACTATTACCCAATTTTTAGTTTATTTGAATTTATTTTTGAGCATAATTTCATTTGTCATTGTCTGTCTCTTTTTATACCCTCCACCTAAGGATGGGGGTATATTCACTTTATCATTTCGCGTGTAACACCTCGCCTTGGTCGTTGTAAAATTCTAATATGTTCTATGTCCGTCTGTCCTTCAGTTTGTCCGTCTTTCTGCCCGTCTGTCTGTTGAAAGCATGCTAGCCATCGAACGAAATGTCCTAGGAGGCTCAAATTTTCCCTAAATGTGTTTTATGGTTGCAGATCGGTTGGGATTGAAAGTGGGCGAAATCGGCCCAGAGGGAAAAATTATCCCTAACAAGGACTGAAAATACCACCTAATACTTGCACTTGAAATTTGTTGCGCTCTTGAAGCCCAAAAGCACCAAAAAGTAAATAAAAGTTTTAGTGGGCGAAATGGGACAAAAAGGGATAAAAATGGTACCAATTATACGACAAGAACTAGAAGCATGAAATTTGGAATGTACATCCCTCTAATTTCGTAGATACATAAGGGATGCACTTGTAAAAGAAGGATAAAAATGGTACCAATCAAACCACCGAAGTTGAAATCATGAAATTTGGTGTATACATTCACCTGACTGTGAAGATGCGAAACAAAAAGAATTTTTTTCGCAATTTGTACTTTTAGTCGGAAAATGGTGCGTATGGGGATAAAAATAGTACCAACCAAACGGCTGTAGCTATAATAACTAAATACTTTGTGTACATTTTTTGACTGCGTATACGCGAAAAATAAATAGATTTTTCGATATTCGTACCTTCAAGGTCTAACTGCGATTAAATTTGTACGAAATTCATTGGATTAGGTGTATATATTCCATTCTGAAACACATTGGATCTTCAATATTAGAGTAGGGAGGGTATATGTGCTTTGGCCCGGCCGAACTTAACGTCTTGTTAATTTTTATTTTTGCGAGATTTTTCATGTGCTACCACTACCTTCTGCTTATCGTGTAACTTCACATGATTGAACTTATACTGTCAAATACTAAAGGTATAATAGAAATACTTTAGACACCAAGTTTAGGACGTCAAAACACATCAGAAAACTTTTCAAAAAGTGTTTGTTACATAGTGTTATCGTTTTAAGTAAGAAATGTAAAATCACAAAAATCACGCATATAAAAAATCGTCCAAATGCTAGCATAGCTTTCAATTTTTCTCATGTGGGGTATGTCCCAATATTTGAAAATTGTAAATTTGTTATTGAAACCTCGACCTTCGGCATAAAAATGAGTATAAATTTGTATTGAGTAATTCCATGCGAAGCGATCATACACATTTTGGTTCTTCTTTCAGATGTTGGCCATGGTAAATAAAGTTGCATTTCCCAATTTTCAAAAAAATAAGTGATTGTAGACACTGTGTGGATAGAAAACAAGTAAAAACGGCGTTAAGTTCGGCCCGGCCGAACTTTATATACCCTCCACCATGGATTGCATTCCACAGAGGCTGTCGATTTTCGTAGAAGTGCAGTAACATTACAGGCAAAATATTTTTATAAATAAAAATATTTTTATAAATAAATATAAAATTTCCACGCTCATAAGGCAAGACTACCAATACGTTTATACTATATATATATCGAAATAATACTTCAAGTCAATTCAAAAAGTAAATATAAGACAGCAATCTTCAAACAAGCTTAAACACTACAGTTGGTTGTATTTCCATCCTATTTTTCTATTTACTTCCACGTGCACAGTGCAGGTACGAATTTCATCATTCTAGTTGTAGCCGTTTACCTTGGTACCATTTCTATCCCTCTGTTCCTGTTATATCCCTTGAAAGTACGAAATTGGAAAAAACTTTTTATTTTTCGTGTCTATGCAGTCAGAGGAATGTATACTCCGAATTCCACCGTCATTTGGGTGGTACAATTTGTATCTTCTTTTTTCCATTTTGACCCCAAAAAGTACGAATTTCCAAAAATCCCCTTATTTTACGAGTCAACACAATCAGAAGAATGTGTACACCGAATTTCATTATTTTTGGTTCAATCGTTTGGATGGTACCATTTTTTATCCCTTAAAAGTGCGAATTTGAATACAATACTTGTACAGGGTTTTCCAAGAGAGATTTTGAATCACCCGGTATTTCGGTAGCTGTCACTTTTGAAGCTTTAATTCTTTGACATTTGACAAGTAGAAACTACGCCATTACTAAAAATGGAACGATACACGCTTCAACAACCATTGAAATTATTAAAATTCATGAATGACAATGATCCGGAATTCCATGGAAAAATCATTTTGACAGATGAGGCCTATTTCCACCCCGATGGCTACGTCAACAAGCAAAATTGTCGCATCTGGGGGCTCGAAAACCGAAGAGTTATTGTTGAGAAGCCTCTCCATCCTCATCGTGTGACTGTTTTGTGCGGTTTGTGGTCCGGCGGGGTCATTGGACCTTACTTTTTCGAAAATGAGGTTGGATCAACAGTTACGGTGAATGGATTGCGCTATCGAGAGATGTTTGATGATGATTTTTTTATGGCCGGAGTGGGATGGTATTGATCTGGATAAAGTTTACTTTCAACAAAACGGCGCTACTTGCCACACAAGCTACGAAACCATTGCTCTTTTACGGGAAAAGTTTCCGGACCGTGTTATCTCTCCTAACCGTGTTTACACTTTGCGACTTATTCCTTTGGAGCCACGTGAAAGATAAGGTCTACGCCAAACGGCCCAGCGTCGATTCAAGACCTCAACGATTCGTGAGGCTATCCAGGATATAGGGCAGCCACCTTGCGATTTGTTTATGGACAATTTCATGAAAAGGATATGGTCCTGTAAGCGTGGTCGTGGTGGCCATTTGGCTGATGTTGATGTTTTTAATTGTTAACGGCATACCTTCCTCTTTATAATGAAATAAACATCCGATCGTTAATCTCAAAAAATTACATTTTTCTTTGAATATCAAAATAACACCTCTTGTTGGAAACCCCTGTATATTATGTATCTACTCAATTAGAGGAATGTACACACCGAATTTCGTGTTTCTAGCTGTTGTCGTTTGATAAGTACCATTTTTATCCCTTTTTGCCCCATTTCACCCCCTTCGAATAAGACTTATTGAAAAAACATGCTTAAATACTCTAAAAATATTAGGGGGTTTATGGGTATTTTCAGTCCTTGTGAGGGAAAAATGTTTCCCTCTGGACCGATTTCGCCCATTTATGGAAAATTTGGACGTCCTAGCTCCGTTCGTTTAGATGGTAGAGTACTTTCAACAGACGGACGGACGGACATGGCTAGATCGTCTTAGATTTTTTGACGATCAAGAATATATATACTTTATAGTGTCTCAGGTCGATATTTCAAGATGCTACAAACGGAATGACAAAGTTAGTATACCCCCATCCTGGAGGTGGAGGGTATACAAATATGTTTGTGGTATGACATAAATTTTTTTCCAATTTCACGCAAATTTCTTCTAGTTTTACAGAAAAATTTTGAATCATCAAAAAATATTTTTATGTGCTTTTTAATAAACAAAGAAACACATTCAATTTTGTAAATATTTTTTTTCTAGAACACAGTCATGCAATTTATTGAGCGTCATACTAACATTATTAACTGTTAATAAAATTTATTTTACAAAAATCGACGAAGTTTTGCTGAAAAATAAATAAAAAACTAGAAACAATTTCATTGGAATTAGAAAAACGTCATGTTTATATCTCATACCAAAAAATAAATTTTTTTAAATTACTTTATAATAAAAATTCTCTATTTTCGATCCATCCTAGTGTCAATTTTTTTTTTGAAAATCGGGATATGCAGTTTTATTCGCCATATTTTTGATAGAAGAGCCAACTCTTTCATGGAATTACTCTATAGTAACTCTGTCTGTTTAGTTCTGGCAAATTAATACTACAAAATTAATCATATTTTTTCAGTACAGTTTCGATAACTTAACCTTGCACTGTTCTCTCGTAGGTGAACATACATTAGGAAATATTAGGCTTGTTTTAGTTGCTAAAATGTTTGTATATGTATGTGTGATTAGACTTGAATTTCATTTCATCAATTTAAAAAAATCTTTCGCTTAAACAATGTGTGTATTTATTTTTGTTTCAAATTTAAAATTTTAATTTTAGCCTTCTAGCAACTAAAACAAGCCTATTATTTGTCCCTACATTGTTTGCATATCTGTGGACTTCATAATAATATAGATTCGCAAATGTACGAATATATACGTGAACGCACAATGAATACTGACAGTTTTAAATAACAAATGAAATTGTTTGTCTAAAAACGTTTGATTGGGCTTTAATTACACATAAAACGCCTCTTAAAAACATAACTTGGACTCATTCGACTCTGTCTGCATAGGCATGGAATTGGTTATTTGTTAATGACTGCAATGTCTATATGTATGTACAATATACAATGTACATGGACATAGTGATGTATGTGCTCGTACGTATCAATAGTTAGATATTATTCTGTAGATAGACTAATTTAAAAGCCTGTCAATTTTTGTCTACCATGGATGTGTGTTCGTTCGTTCGATCGTTCACCAACCAACATATATATTGGGCAATAATTTGTTGTCCATATTCATTCATGGGCAACACCATTCTATGGATTTTCTTATTTTCAATTTTAAATTAAAATGACAATTATGATTTTAGTCATTTAAAGTTTAATACAAAATGCCCAAATCTTAAACATGGTATGTGAAGTCATCAGAACATTAGGTATTTAACCTATTTTCATATTTTCAGTCATTCAAAGGTGTTGCTTGAATTCAGAAGTATTCAAAAGAAATTCAAAAATTCCTTCAAAATATCTACATCATTTTTAAAATTATTATCAGATTATCATAATTTTTAAGACCTTCGAGAATAATAGTGGTCTAAAGTGGGTTACATCGGAAAAACGTATATTATCGCCTGAAATACATAATTTCATTTCAAAAGCTTTCAGGAGAAGTAAAAAAGATTAATTTAATTCTATATTCTTGGAAGATAGATGCCTATAACTTTCTGAGGTTATGCAAAGGCCATAGGAAAATCTGGTGTTGTTTGTTTTATTTTATTTTATTTTTCCCAATATTTCGGTTGCCTTCGTAAACGGTAGCTATAAATAAGGACGACTATGAATTAAAAATGAAAACTATTCTCGGGGACATATGTACATATAGACGACTTAAACGTGATCCAACAACCAACTTACAAAACAAAAACAATACATTAGTGGACAGTTTATTCAAAATGAATCTTATAAGCATCAATGAGAAGAACAAATTAACAAACAGAACAGCGATGGCACCAAGACTTTATGGACTTCCGAAGATACACAAAGAAGACACCCCATTAAGACCAATTTGTTCCTCAATTAATTCACCATCTTACGGACTCTGTAAATACATCGTCGACATTTTAAAGAACCTGACAAAGAATTCACCTTATAACGTAAAAGACGCAATAGACTTCAAATCAAAAATCAACAACACCTATATTGATGACGACGAAATCCTTATATCCTTTGACGTGGTGTCCTTATTCCTCAGCATTCCAGTTAACCTAGCTATAAAGACAATTGAAAGAAAATGGGAACAAATAGAAAATTTTACAAAAATACCAAAGGACTTATTTCTAAAAATATTAACTTTCTGCATCAAGGACACCAGATATTTCAAATATAATGACTACATTTATGAACAAAGAAAAGGAATGCCAATGGGCTCTCCAGCTTCCCCTGTGATTGCTGATATAATCATGGAAGAACTATTAGACGCTTCAATAGGAAAATTAACAATAAAACCTAGAATTATCACAAAATATGTAGACGACTTGTTTGGGATTATAAAAAGAGAAGAAGTTGACAATACCCTAAAAACATTAAACGCATTTGATCGACAAGTACAATTTACCATGGAAAAAGAACAGGACAATAAACTCCCCTATCTGGACTCGATTGTTCATAGACAAGGCAACCTGCTGAAATTAGATTGGTATCAGAAGCCAACGTCATCTGGAAGACTGATCAACTTCTATTCCAATCACCATAGACGAATAATTATCAATACAGCGACGAACTTTATAAATAGGGTATTCAATATAAGTGACCAGTCATTTCACACAGGCAACGAGATTAAAATTAAGAAAATTCTTAGATCTAATGACTTCTCAAAACAAACAATCAACGACCTTATAAAATACACTAAACGGAAACCAATTGAACATAACAATGAAAAAGAGGGGAAGATATATAAATCACTAACATATATACAAGGATTCTCAGAAAGGTTCAAAAATGCAGACTTTTATAACAAGGACAAATTTCAATTAGCACTTAAGACAAATAGTTCAGTGAATAAGTTATTCAGTAGAACTAAGTCTAAGATAAAGAATGAGGACAAGTCTAATGTTGTTTATAAGATATCATGCAATGGAGACAAGTCCAACATATGCCAAAAGGTATATGTTGGCACTACCAAGACCAAACTTAAAACTAGACTTTTCTCACATAAATCTGACCAAAAAGCTACTGACAGGCCAATAGAGCAAAGACTGCTCTTGCGGCCCACTGTACTCTGACAGGGCACACGCCGAATTTTAAAGACGTAAAAATACTTGCAGAAGAGAGAAACTATAAACGAAGATTTACTCTTTAAAAAATCATAACTTATAGACGGGGAAGTCTTAAATTGTATTGTCGACTTAGATTTTCTCTCTTATCCCAAGAATAAAGATTAAAACAAGTCTACCAAAATGTCTACCAAATGTTTACCAAAATAAAAATATTTTTCTTAATATTGTGATCTCTGCGCAATGATTTTAGGGTATTTTGGGGGAAATATTGTGGTTACCAATTTTATAAATGCCCAGCAAAAACTTCGTAATGACCCCTCATTATTTTTATCATTACCTAGTCATGACTGCTCGTTACGCCTTACATTATTTTGAAGTATGAAATAATTACTTCCTTATAATGTTTTAAATAGGTAGTTATTGGTAAGTGACATTTTCATCAGATTTCAAAACTTAATTTTCTACATCTACAGAAAATAGCAGTGTTGTTGTTATCGCAGCTTAGTTTTCCAGGCTTAAAGAAAAATATTCCTTCCTCGATATAAAATATATAATTTAATAAAAATGCTGTTTCCACCTCTTATTAAGCTCATTATTGATAATACATTATTTGACTATTCTTTCTCCTGAGGCCACTTATTTTACAATTCCTTTAGAACTACTTATTTATTATCTTCTCGTAAGTGTGCGTGGAAGTACTTATTTCTCAACTTTTTGTAAGCGTGCGTGGAAGTACTTATTTTTTTACAATCCCTTTATACAAATAATTAGAAACGGATCCGAAAAATAAGTAGAGATGGTTTTTGGTTTTGCCTTATTCCCCACATTACTTGGTAATAATAGTTTTTGCTGGGTGGAGACAAATGTTAAAAATAGTTAAAAGCTCTTTCAATCTAAGTAAAGATCGATTAAACTAATTGCGAATTACAGGGATTTGAATATGCATTTGTCAACAAGTTTTTTTTTCATATTTAGCTTTAATTTAAAGAATAACCGGGTCGGATCGATTTTAAATTCCCAAGAGTATAGTATTTAAAGATACTTTTGACGAAAATTAGATAATTTATGATTTTATGGGACAACATGCCTCAGTACATACAAAAGTCAAAATTCTCGAACTCAACATTTTTTTTATGATGACTATTACGGTGGTTTTCGGTATAGAGCGCTTATCTTTCCTGAATCTTTTACAGCATAGTTTAATGGGTGTAATTTTTCCAAAAGGGTGATTACTATCCTACGGGAAATTGGTAAAACTTGCTATAAACGTATAACGTATCTATCCTCACGTATGTCGATAGAACAGGTATGCAAGTGTAAATAAAATATCAATTCATTTGTTAATTATACCCTCCACCTCCAGGATGAGGGTATTCTAACTTTGTCATTCCGTTTGTAACACCTCAAAATAGCCTGAGACCCTATAAAGTATATATATTCTTGACCGTCATCATAAGCTAGCTTTGTCCGTCCGTCCGTCTGTTGGAAGCACGCCAGCATCTAAACGAAAGGAGCTAGGGCATCCAAATTTTTCATAAATGCGGCTTACATTTGTAGATCGGTTGGAATTACAACTGGGCGAAATCGGTCCAAAGGAATAAGTTTTTCCCTCACAAGGACTAAAAAGCATGTTTTTTTTCAATATGTGTATTTGAGCTTACTTGATATTGGGTATGCGCATTCCCCCTATAACAAAAACGTGCACCATAAAGTGATTCTATTCGTAGGGGTGAAATGGGGCAAAGAGGGATAAAAATGGTACGTATCAAACTACAACAGGTAGACACACAAAGAGAATTTTACTAGAACTTGATTATAAAGGGTGATTTTTTAAGAGCTTGATAACTTTTTTTTTTAAAAAAACGCATAAAATTTGCAAAATCTCATCGGTTCTTTATTTGAAACGTTAGATTGGTCCATGACATTTACTTTTTGAAGATAATTTCATTTAAATGTTGACCGCGGCTGCGTCTTAGGTGGTCCATTCGGAAAGTCCAATTTTGGGCAACTTTTTCGAGCATTTCGGCCGGAATAGCCCGAATTTCTTCGGAAATGTTGTCTTCCAAAGCTGGAATAGTTGCTGGCTTATTTCTGTAGACTTTAGACTTGACGTAGCCCCACAAAAAATAGTCTAAAGGCGTCAAATCGCATGATCTTGGTGGCCAACTTACCGGTCCATTTCTTGAGATGAATTGTTCTCCGAAGTTTTCCCTCAAAATGGCCATAGAATCGCGAGCTGTGTGGCATGTAGCGCCATCTTGTTGAAACCACATGTCAACCAAGTTCAGTTCTTCCATTTTGGGCAAAAAAAAGTTGGATATCATCTCACGGTAGCGCTCACCATTCACAGTTACGTTACGATTCGCATCATCTTTGAAGAAGTACGGTCCAATGATGCCACCAGCCCATAAACCGCACCAAACTGTGACTTTTTCTGGATGCATTGGTAGCTCTTGCAATGCTTCTGGCTGATATTCACTCCAAAATCGACAATTCTGCCTATTTACGTACCCATTGAGCCAAAAATGAGCTTCGTCGCTGAACACAATTTCTTTCTTTCTGAACTTTCTTAACAGAGCACGCATTTTGATAATAAAATTCAATGATTTGCAAGCGTTGCTCGTTAGTAAGTCTATTCATGATGAAATGTCAAAGCATACTGAGCATCTTTCTCTTTGACACCATGTCTGAAATCCCACGTGATCTGTCAAATACTAATGCATGAAAATCCTAACCTCAAAAAAATCACTCTTTAGTTGATTAAAAAATCCACTAATATAACGATTTTAAAAGACTTGTGTCTCATAACATAGACATTTATTTGTCTTGGATTTTATTTTTCGTTCGAAAGGTATTGATTCCTCCTATTTATTATTTTTCATTACATCTCTTACAAAAAGTTTCCAAGAAATATAAGTTTTTAGCTGTCACCTTGAAAACTGGCAAAAAATCAATAAAAACGCCTTATAAATCAATCAATGAGTTATTCTAAGACAAGAATAAACATTTTTATTTCAAGTGCTTCCAAGGGTCTATTAATTCAGAAAAAAATTTGGGGCAAAAATTCAACATAAAAAAATTACACGGGAAAAACATGATTTCTAGAGGTGTTTTCAGGAGCGTTTAGCTCAAAGATGGCTTGACCCAGTGGCGAAATATTTTGTAGATCATCATTAAACAATTCAATCTTCATATCTGGGGGGTGACCGCTGCAATTTATTTTCGTGACCCATCCTAGGAAATATATCATAACTATTTTTACAATAAATTAAACCTTTTTCAAATGAAATGAATCCTTTCGGATGAAACTATAACTTTTTTAAAATTGAACTAAACTTTTTTCTTTCTTATTAATTGCATTACTTTAATTGATATATGGTAAAGGTCCCATCTATTTAAGAAGATAATTGACGATGCAACAAAATAGTATAAAATTTCCCTGTTCTACATTTGATTTAATATGTTTTAACTCCTTTTCGTACGTTTAATTAGTTGAGAAATTATATAGTTCAGCACATACTTTCAGAAAAGAGTACAATTAAAATGAGTGATGCAAATTTCAGTTCTGGAAGTCACGATAGTTTGCTAGCCAGCAGTCACCTTTCGCACATATTAAAGTGAATTTAAATTAAAAAAAAAAATAAATAAAAATAAATAAATTTAATTTAAAAAAATGTGAAAGACTTATTTTTAAGTTATACGGAGAAGGAAAAACAATATCTAAAGATGTAAACACTTCAATTAAATTAAAAAACTGCTAAAACTTCAATAACACGGTACAAAAATTATGAAGATTCATTAATAGAAAAAAGAAACTCGATGGATATCGAGCAACAATTATTACTCCTCCTTGAATGGATTGCTAGAGTGTATGCCTAGAGTGATACAATATTCATTACAACCAAACTATATTTGGCACAAACATAGTTTTCGCGTCATCATAAAACAAAATTTCTAATAAAAAATGTAGTGCAAAATCTCTTAAAATGTGTGAGAAACAGTTCGACAGTCAAAAAAAGAAAATACATTTTTAAATCTTCAAAATCTGAAAAACGTGAAAATCTGTAATACAAAAAACAAGTAAGGAAGGTTAAAGTCGGTCGTGGCCGACTATATGATACCCTACACTTAGTCATTATACCCTATGGTGTAGTATATAAAAAGGTCATTACATTTGAACCGGGTGATATACGATGCAGCTATAAGAGGAGAATATACTACAAATTCCATACTTCTATCTGTATTTGTAAGAAAATGTGAACACCAACTTTGAATGGGAGTTATATGCAAATCTGAACCGATGTGACCCATGTTTAGCAAAGGTTTTCTAGTTGAAATATTAGACGCTTTCCCAAATTTTATGGAGTGTTAAATATTTGGTTTCTAGAGCGGAAAGAATCAAATCGGGAGCTATATATATAAAATCTGAACCGATGTGACCTACTTTCGCTATAGTAATTTCTATTTGAAACATTAGCTGATGTGCCCAATTAGAAGAAAATCTGTACAAAAATGCTATTTCTAGATCGGAAATAATCAATTCAGTAGCGAAATTTGTAATGGAGCTACAGTGGAGGTCACGAGTTTAGCACACTTCACATATGTTGTTTATAATAGCAAATAATTTGTTCGGATAATGAAATCTGCGCAATATATTTGTTTTTTAGTGTTGCTTATGGTGTGATCAGTAACCCCAATAATTTTTTTAGAATTCTTTTGTGCCTTTTCTTCGTACTCTCATGTTTTTGCAAGTAATTCGTAATCTGGGCTGGACACAAATTTAGCACATTTGATAAAAGTTGTTATTTTCTATTTATTTTTGCGTTTAAATGAATTAATTGGTATGTTTGGGTAATTTTTGCTCAAATGGAAGTTATTATTTAACGAACTTTATAATTAGACATGGTTAAAGGAAAATGGTGCATTGAGGCGCAGCGGCAGGTTATTATGCAATTGAACGACAGTGGAAGTATCGCTGGGGATATTGCAAAAATTCTAAATTGATCCAGACAGATTGTGTGCAATATACTAAGCCATATCGGCACTTATGGGAGCTTGAAAAATGTCGCACAATGTCCTACGCCTGGAAAAACAACCAATAAATTGGATTTTTTTAATATATAGAACCTGCGTAGGAGATCCTTTTAAAAGCTCAACTGTGATTCAGAGAGATTTTTCGGCAAAAATTTACATTAGCATTTCCTCATGAACCATAAGAAGAAGAACCAATGGAAAAAATTTACTTGGCTACATTGTTCAACATAAGCCAGACGTATCAAAATATGGCTTACAGTGTCAAATTTAATCTGCTCAGGATCATTTAGAAAAATCCAAGATTTTTGGGAAAATATCGCCTGGATTGGCGAATCGAACATTTGTCGGTGCGGATCTAATAGGAAACAATACGAAGTGTGCCCTCCAAACATGCAGCACAACCCAAAGTACAAATCTGAGACGTTGAAGCTTGTTGGCGAAAATCTGATAGTGTATACTGCGTTTTCTGGACACGGCTTTTGTCCGATACACAAAATCGATGCACTAATGGATCAGAATATTTACAAAAATCTATTTGGTGATACTATGATAACATATTCAGATAAAGACATGCCAATTAAGTGGCGTTTTATACACGACAACCGACCAAAACACCCTTAACGCCAGGGAAGAGCTGTTTGGAGCTGAACAGAAGAGATTTTTAAAAATGGTGCAGCACAGTCACCGGATCTCAATCCTATTGAGAATCTATGGAATGGACTTTAACAACATATTATAGCAATAAAACCCAAAAATTTGCCCGATTTCTTGAATTAAACACAAAATTCCTGATATGCTACTCCAATGGAGTCGTTTATGCCTCTAGTGGAGAGTATGTCCAGAAGATGTACAGCTATTACTCAAAATAGCGATTATCCAACCAAATATTAAGTTTATAATAAAATGTATTGGTTAGTTCAGTTTTTTCCGATTTAATTAAAGTTTTTTTAAATTTGTGCTAAATTACTGTCCAATCACTTTTCGTATTATTTGTACTTTAAATTGCATAAAACTAAAATGCAGCATAAGAACCGAACAAAATCAGCGTTAAATGGTCATCTTATCGTACGTAATATTTTAGAAAAAATACCGTTCAAAAAACATAAAGTTGATGTTGAAATATTTGCTTTATAAAGTTACATGTGGTGACTGTGCTAAATTCGTGACCACCACTGTATATATATATATATATAAATCAAATCGCATGTGACATTTATATAGGAGCTATATATAAATCTGAACCGATCTATCCTATTTTTACCAGAGCTGTTTCTAGTTGAAAATATAAGCTGTTTTGCCAAATTTGAAGAAAATCTGTCAAAGTTTGTGGTTTCTAGAGCTGAAAGAGTCAAATAGGATGAGACATTTGTATGGGAGCTATATATAAATCTGAACCGATCTATTCTATTTTTACCAGAGCTGTTTCTAGTTGAAATATACGGCGTTTTGCCAAATTGGAGGAAAATGTGTTGAAATATGTGGTTTCTAGAGCGGAAAAAAAATGTGTGTGGGAGCTATATCTAAATCTGAACCGATTTGCTTCAAATTAAATAGCGGTCGTCCTTCTACCATAAAACTTCGTTGTGCAAAGTTTCATTTAGTTCTAACAACAATAGCGACATGAACTTTGATTACAAGAATAGATGGACAGACGGACGGACATAGCTAAATTGACTCAAAAAGTGATTCTAAGTCGATCGGTATAATAAACGATGAGTCTATCTCGTTTCCTTTTAGGTGTTACAAACAGATGCACAAAGACATTATACCCTGTGGTGTAGGGTATAAAATAAAAATTTTTCTTCGAATTATGAACAAATACGCAAAAATATGTTAAAAAAACAAAAAAAAAATAAAAATTTTACTTTTCTTACAAATCCAAAAATACGAAAAGTAGTCAACTTTGGGCCGATTTCTGAATTGCCCGTTTTAATATTAATATCTCAAAATATTCCTTGGATCCTTGTCTAATTTTGGGTTTTTTACAGAACTCCGAAATGTCTGTTAGAACAAAAGTTATTGAATTTTTGGCCTATGGATTTTGATTCTGAACCACTGTGCGCCGCTATTTTAGACTCTAAGTTTTGCTGGTTGTTTTAGTTAAATTGTGCCCTCGGATTTCCGAAAACAGTGATTTTCAAAAACCCTACGGTCCGTCTCAGTTGAAAAAACCAGCTGACCCGGTTGTTGGTCTCGGGTTTGATCACTCTAAGTATGTCGAAGGAGACCTTGGAATAATGTAGCAAAAATTCTTGCAAGAAAAAAATAATCAAGATATGATTCAAAAACACTGCATGTTTCCCTATATGGGTGATTCCATTGGAAGGTATGAAACACTTTTGCTTAAATATGTCTAAATATCTCCCACATTCATTGACTGAGATTTTTACGATATTGTATATATATAGTGTAATAACAAATTAAAGCGCCATGGTGGTGACCTTGACCTTTATTTAAGAAAAGTTTAATTTAATCTTGAAAAATTCACATTCCATCTGGAGAGAATTTCTTTTGATATTGAATGGTTTCATTTATTTAAGGATTCATTTAATGTGGGAATAATTTCATATTATGTTTTATTGGAAATTTTCTGGTGTCAGAGACTTCCCCATATTTATGTTCGGAAACACTTCAGGTATTTCTGCGTGAAATTTCATTCTAATCGAACAAGGTCTTTAGAAATACCTACTTAATATCCAAAAGGGTCCGGATTCTATCATTTATACGCATTTCCAGCAAATAATCGCCAATTTATTTTAAAATTATGACTGATTGAGTGAATGAATTTCTTCAATGTCTCGAAAAATGCTTACTTATTTGCGCAATTATTAAAATAATTAATTATTATTATAATATGTTATTATTGCACGTAACGCACATTATTGAATTATCTTTTTCCCTTAGTATTTCGCAACCTTTAATTAAATTGGCTCATATCATTCCGCCAACTATTCATTGTTTCCAAATTTGGTTATTACTCTTTTGAGCGAATGTTGTGGTACGTGCCGTTTTCCTAATTGCTTGGGAAGGAGTCTTTAAAGAATCTGCAGCGGCGTCGTCGTCGTCATAGCCAAATCGTTGATGTCTCTGTCCTGGCGCCATATTTTACATTTTGATTGACTTTGATGTGCTGATGATGATGACGACGATGATGACGGTGATTTGCGTTGTTTTGCTCTTTGTGTGCTTCGTTCGCCAAAATCCTTTATCGTGTATTCATCACTAGATCGTCGTCGTCGTTTTAAGGTAAGTTAATGTCACATTAATAGTGTTAAATGTCTTCATATGTCTGGCACTAATTGTTGCCAGTCTTCCTCTCGGTGTCGCGCTGTCGTCTCTGTCTTTAATCCTTTTATGGCGAAAACTGTTTAAAATGGCAATCGTTGCCATCGAGTATTTCAGCAGAAGAAGAAGGTGAAGAAAAACAACTTAAATTCCTGCTAACAACGCATGCATACGACTGCCAGGAGTGGAGACAATTATTGTCACCAGAAAGGCGCGTGTGGCTATTGCCAATTGGCATTGGGGGTGATGTGCTGTTCAGCGCTGTGATGTGATGGGAGTGCAGCCTGATTGGGCACACGCGGAATATCAATTGACTGCAGAGTGATTGTCTAGCAGCAATATTAGACAATCATGGGTTACTATTTAGGAATTAAGTTGGTCTGGCGATCGATTTCCTATTAAGTTTGTCCAAATATTGACTAGAATAGTCTGCTGAGTTTGATTTGTTGGCTGCAGTTCGATATACATTAGAACGTATTGAAGTTAGAAAATTATCAAACAGTAAATCCACTGATAAATATGTTATTAAGAATTTTTGTCTTTTAAGTAGGGTTTGGGGTTTCCCGGACTTTTTTCGTTTCCTGGGAAAACGGGAATGAAAAGATTCATTCCCGGGAATAATTTATTTTAGGTATGTCCAATATGGTTTAAAATAACAATATTTATTAACTGATGTGCTTTTTAAAAATACTGTCATATTACAAATTAAAAGCGAATGTGTTTGTCAAAATATTTTACATTTTACAAATATTTTATTCTAGACTAATTGTCGTCATAAAATTGGACATTTAAATCATAGGCACAAGTGCCTGACAACAATAACTCGTATAGCTGAGAACGTCTTTAATTTAGAAGATTCATTCGTAGAAACATTATAAAAAATTAATATTAATTAAATAAATTCAAAAAAAATAAAACATTGAAATAGTCCAGTCATTAGTTCTTACAGAAGGTCATTTAAATATACCGTAGGATATACATATTTCTATTCCTATTAGATTTCTCTCGAAAGTTTCCAGGTGAACAATTTTAATGTTTTCCCTATTTTTATACCATTTCTTACTGGCTTCATATGTAAAATAAATTCTTCATTCAGAATATTTTCACCTTTTATCTCGTAGATTCTTCTGGTAAAACAAGAAATTTAAAGTTAAACCAGATAGCAGGAGGGGTTAAGTATTGACACTATGTCAGCAATAGTATTGTCAGTATGATATTTTCGATTTATAAAGGGTGATTTTTTAGCTATTATCTTTTTGGCAACACTGGTTTAAACAGCTGACGTACGTTTCGTGTTTTGTTTCACTGTCAAACATCTTCAGTTTGGTATATAATTTAACCATGAATCGTCTTGCAAATTATTGAATTTTATAATCAAAATGCGTGCTCTGTTAAGAAAGTTCATCGCGCGATTCCATTTTATGGTCAGTTTAATCGACCCATTGAAGCGGTTATTCGGGCTATTGTGACTAAATTTCGCATCAAATTTACATTGTTGGACATTAAACCACCAACACGCTTACGTAAAGTGTGAACTGAAGAAAATATCGCAGTTGTATCGGCCAGTGTTAATGATGACCATCAATTATCGATTCGTCGCCGTTCGCAGCAATTGTGCCTCTGTTACTCAAAAACGTGGAAATGCCAAAATTGGACTAAGCGGATGGACCATTTGAGGCGCAGTCAAGGTCAACATTTGCATGAAATAATCTTCAAACGTTAAATTATATGGACCGTACTATCGATTCAAATAAAGATTTCATGCATTTTTCTGAATTTTATGTGTTTTTTTTTTTGAAAAACTTTCCTATAGTTTTTAAACAAATCACTCTTTATTAAAAATCCTGCAAATATCCTAATAAAAAGTGTGTATTCCCCTAGCTAGCGAAAAATAGCGACTCAGCGAATTTAAAAAGTTTTTTATTGTCAATAATGTAAATATGTGAATTTAAAATATAATTAAATATATAAAATATAATTAAATATATCAAAAATTGTACAGTTGTACAGTAAAATTAAATTAGTGCTCAAAATAATCAATAAAATATTTTTTAATATTACCCGTATTCCCGGGAAATTTAAAATTTTTTCTCGGGAATTCCCCGAAAAATTTTTCGGATATTCCCGGACCACAAACCCTACTTTTAAGGGAAAATCCCTATAGTGATTCTTCTAATGTGAAAGTGGAGAGTTCTCAGGCGAAACATAACCTGATATAGGATTTTTTTATGTATATTCTGAAAAGAAACTTTTACGATAGTTATATTTAGGCGAATTATAATGACAACGCCAAATGTTTCTAACACCAAGAAATAATTGAGCTAGACCAACCTTTAAGTATACGGATCGGCTTAGAATCACCAGCTGAATCGGTTTACCGATGTCTGTCTGTCCGTCCGTCTATCCGACTGCTGTCCATCTAAGCTTGTTCGCACTCTACAGGTCGCATTTGCTGTACGATTATCAAGAAATTTGCCAGAAGTTACTTTTATTTTCGGCCAAGGACGATCGGTATTGAATTTGGTGGCAATCGGTTCAGATTTAGATATAGCCCCCATACAAATGTCGCTCCCGATTTGACCTTTCCGCTCTAGAAACCGCATATTGTTTCCGATTTTCTTTAAAATTGGTACAACTTTCTATAATTGAACTAGAAACACATATGCCGAAATTGGGTAAGATCGGTTCAGATTTAGATATAGCCCCCAAACAAATGTCGCTCACGATTTGACTTTTTCCGCTTTAGAAACCGCATATTGTACCCGATTTTCTTTAAATTTGGCACAACATTTTATAATCGAACTAGAAACACCTATGTTGAAAGTGGGTAAGATCGGTTCAGATTTAGATATAGCCCCCAAACAAATGTAGCTCCCAATTTGACTTTAGCCGCTTTAGAAACCACATATTGTACTCGATTTTCTTTAAATTTGGCACAACAGCTTATAATCCAAGTAAAAATCCTATGGTGAAAGTGGGTAAGATCGGTTCAGATTTAGATATAGCCCCCATACAAATGTTGCTCCCGAATCTTTACCCGATTTTGGCCAAACTTTACATATTATATTTCACCAATAAACATACATGGTGAAAGCTGTGACCCGCTCGTTCCAGGTTTCAATATACCCCCATACAAATGTCATTTCCGATTTAACATTTTTTGTCAAACACATACAATTACAGGATTAAAAAATCTTTCCCGATTTCACTTTTTTACCGAATTGAATTGTAGTGAGGTATATTGTCGGCTCTGTCCGTCTTTAGACTTTCCATACTTGTTTGGGAGATGCCCATATGTCCATACTTTGGTATAACATAAATGGGGCCCATTCTGCTCTATTATAGCTCTAGAAACTACATCTTACATCGGATCTTCATCAAATTTTCCAGATACCTACCGTGAATGAGAAATATATAGACCCCCTTCAAATGTCCGTCCGATTCATCCTATTACCGCTGTATAATCTGTATTTATCATTGGATCTTGATCAATTTATCCATATCATGTTATATTTACTTTACTCGGAATATCTGCTGGGAAATTAGATCAAAGATGAATTTATTGTAACAGTAAATACCCATGAAATACCTGGGTTTAGTAATCAAAGCGGGGTATATATGCAGGGAGTGGTGTAGTGTATTATGTAGTCGATCCCGCCCGACTTTAGCCTTTCCTTACTTGTTATTTAAATGGAAGTCATCCGCCTGGCGTATCAGTCATTGACTTGTCACACAATTACTTCATCCTGTTCCCGCATATAAGTGATAAAATATGTGGAAAACAATTCTCTGTGGTATTGATGCACGCTGAGATATCTCCAGCGAAATGGCAAAATTCTGTGATAAATGGTTCGAAAAGGGTATGGATTTATAATTCAATCAATTCTTTTAGACTCGCCATATTAATAGTTAGCATCGCTTGACAACATTATTTATTTTTTTAATAACATTTTCGTAGGGACAAGATGTCTCATATTAACGCCCACAGTTCCATTCGGGTGCTAGCGGTAGGGTGCATAGTTCAGACTTCAGCTCGATAACGCTTCAGCTACATCTATATTAAATTTCATTTAAATTGGAAAATAAAGATGTATTTCTTATTTATTTCTTTTACTGCTTAACTTACTATTTTAAATTGGATTTACTTTCTAATTGTATCAGAAATACTGTCATTGAACACCGGAAGTCCCAATGACGAAGGTGGAGAGATAAAACAACACTCTGGTGCTGCAAATGAATCCAACGTAGCGAAAACAAACGTTAACGTGAACAAAATTAAAAAAATCCCTTTTCCCTGATATTGGCCAGCTGATACTCATACAAGGACGAAAATGTTCATTAAAATGTTCATTTGTTTTTTGCACAAACAAATCAAAGTTTGTTGTTATGACCGAATGAACCTTTTTTAGTCGCTTCGTAGGAAAATTATAACAAACGTAATATTCTCAACGAAAAACAAGAATACTAGGAGGGATAGAGACTAGGAGAGAGAGCGATATGGCCCAACAGAAATTAAAATAGAAACAGAAAAACTTTCTAATTTTAGTTGGGAGTAGGAATGAATATACGAGTGTATCTATAGGTGTAGCTACCAAACGAATAACACATCTAATTGCTGTTTTTGTTCCAAAACAATGCCATTGTTATTTCCTCAACAGCACCGGCAGTAGCAGGAGCTGGGACAACAACAACGAACAGGAAAAAGTCAGTCAGGATAACTACAAGAAAATTGCAAACAAAAAAACGAATTTGAACCGAACCGAACAAGGATAATTAATGATATTTTCGAAGCTTATCTCCATTTCACTTGTGCCCGTTTCTACTTTCTGTCTCCTGCCTCGGCGAGGAGAAAATGTAATAATACTTCGTCTGTGAGTGAGGCTTGTGGCAATTAAGCGAGGCTGGTATGGTAATGACCGGTGACAATTGATGGCCAATCGGATTATCCAATTCAGAGTATTCAAACTTTAAGTTCGTTAATGAAAAAATACGGTAAAGATGATGCATCCTTTTGATTCTGAATATTAATGGACCTACATGGCTTTCAACGAGCTGAAATACCAGACACTTCTCCTAATTAATTATGATACAGCTTAATGACTTCTGAAAAATCCATCTTGGCATTTAATGAGGACTTTTGATGAGAGAAAATTATTCAGAAAGTTGTTGAAGTTTCTGATAATCAAAGTCTGAATATTAGTAAGGGAATTGTATATTTAAATCATCTCCTCTTCCTTCAAGCTTCCTCAGACTTTCCATGTTTGTTATAACGAAATAATGTGATCCCAATTTTCACCTGACTTCTTAGACCGCCCCTCAATTAGTTGAGCCACAACACAAATGAATTAAGTTTTCTTTTTTTGTTTTTGCTGCGAAGCACAACAACTTTTTGGTAACACTGAGAAGAGAAATGGAAAACAAATACGAAAATGGTATTGTATCATTATCTTTTTTCGAGATGTATGATATCTGAAGTTCATTTAGTTGAAAATAAAGAACAGCAACGGCAAAAACAACAAAGGTAAGCCAGCCGAAAGTTTAATATGTCAAATGAAGCAGAGGCGGCAGTAATATTGTGGGTACAGGGGAAGATAATAGCTCCGAAAAATCTATTTATGCTATCAAAATGTTGTTGACAATGGCTACTTCTTTACGAAGAACATTTAGAAATGGAATGCGATTCCATGTTTTTTGAACGACTTCCAAAAAAATTTTGTCGAAGATCTGTGTCTAACATTTTCTGATGTATTTTGGCGTTCTAAACTCGAAATATAAAGTGAGCGTTCGATGATCGCAACCACCTTTTATCGCCACTGATCGTTGTTTGTAACCAAATATTTGTATTGGAGTCTTTATAAGCTTCTCGTTTATCGCAAGTGTTCTACAAAAATATTTATATTCGTTTGTTTTGAGAAGTGAAGATACTTCAAATTTATTTACATTTAACCAAGGACGAAACTGAAGTTATACTAATTATTTCCAATTGATTACACACAAGGATTAGAATGGATGGCTTGGAATATTGTGAGGACCAGGATATTGCTCTTTGTTTTGCGAATTTTTTTGCGACCACATATTCAAATAGATCTTATCGATCCGACAGCACTTACCCCTATGATATTCCTGCTTTGAATCAATTAGAAATACCAATTAGTGACTTGCCCTTGGTCTTGTCAAGTTTGAATGATCTAGAATCAACAAATAGTGTCGGCCCCGATGGGGTGCCAAGTATAATTTTAAAATTCTGTGCTAGTGGTTTGGCTATTCCTCTGACGTTATTGTTTAATACTTCGTTGATATTTGGATATTTCCCTTCGGCTTGGAGGCAGTCGTTCATTGATCCCCTACATAAATCTGGCAGTCTAATTGACGTTTCGAATTATAGAGGGATAGCTAAATTTAGTGCTATCCCTAAGCTTTTTGAGAAACTGGTGACTAATGCTGTTTCTCACAGCGTTTCTTCTATTTTGAGTCCCAGCCAACATGGGTTTCGTAAAGGCTTATCGACCACGACGAATTTGACTCAGTTTACCTCACACGTTATTGATGGGTTTGTTCTGGGTAATCATACTGACGTCATTTACACGGATTTTAGCAAGGCGTTTGATAAAGTCAATCACGAGCTTTTGTTATATAAATTAGATAGAATTGGTTTTAGTTGTACTTTTTTGAAATGGATATCTTCTTATCTGAATAATCGTTCGCAGATTGTCAAATTCGGAAACTCTTGTTCTAGGCCAATTCTGGTTTCATCGGGAGTTCCCCAAGGTAGTCATCTTGGGCCTATACTATTTTTATTATTCATAAATGATCTCCCGGAGTCTATTATAAACTCTAGGATTTTGATGTATGCGGATGATGTAAAAATATTTTTGTCTTATAAACAGCTAGAACATTCTCATTATTTGCAGGACGACTTAGATAATTTTGGATGTTGGTGTGACATAAACTGCATGGAACTTAATTTACGGAAATGCTAGCATATGCGTTTCTTTAGATCGAATCCGAAATTTGTCAGATATGATCTTATTGGAGCTGAGTTAGAGACAGTTGATTCTTTTGTAGATCTTGGTATTCTGATGGATTCGAAACTTGATTTCAACAATCATATTATGGCCATGGTTAACAGGGCGTATGGTGTTCTTGGCTTTATTAAACGTTGGGCTAAAGAATTCTCTGATCCCTATGTGACGAAACAGTTATTTACTTCGCTCGTTAGGCCTATTTTGGAATATGATTCTGTAGTATGGGACCCTCAATATGGCATCTATATTGACAGAATTGAGTCAGTTCAGAAGCAATTTTTATTGTTTTCATTGAGACACTTACATTGGAATAGTGATTTTGTTCTTCCTCCCTATTCTAGTAGATTGAAGTTGATTGACTTGCCCTCCTTAAAAAGTAGACGAATTATGCTGAACACCGTGATGGTATTTAAGGTTATAAATGGTGATGTCTCATCTGACTATCTTATTTCTAGGATTAAGTTTAACGTGACATTTAGACCAACTAAAGGGTGTTTTTTATTGAGGTATAGAACTTCGGATTGATATAAAACACAAGAAAATTGTTTTAATGTCCATCAATTTGGCTTTATTGGAAGGATAATTTTATGCCATTAATGTTTAAATATGATTTCGGGCATGTGGCCGCCGCTGCTGGCTCGAATATAGCCAATTCTACAGGTCCAATTTTCAACCATTGGACAAAGTTCCAATTGCTGTGCACGGTGGCGAATCGATTCATTCGGGTCCTCTTCAACACTTTGCTCTACATCGGCAATTGTTTCTTCGGTGCGCACTGTTCGACGTCTCTGCGGATGCGTATTATCACATAGAGTAAACGTAGTGCGAAAACGATCCATGGTTAACCGAATTAATTGCTCTGATGGACGATTATGTCGACCATAAAATGGACGGAGCTTGCGGTGAACTTCGCGAACTGAACCATTACTTTCGAAATAAATTTGCACGATTTGCAAGCGTTGTTCTTTTGTCAACCTGTTCATGATGAAATGGCAAACCAAACTAAATATTAATCACTTGACAGCTGACAAAATGGCCGCCAGTTAAAAAAGTGATGCCAACTTAAAGTTCTATACCCCAATAAAAAACACCCTTTAGATACTATCAGTTTCTTCATATTGATATTCAGCGTACGAATTATGCTTCTGCGCAGCCCATTCGTAGAATGTGTATTGATTTTAATTCATTGTACCACATCATAGATTTTGGTGTCGGAATCGATACAATAAAGTCAAGGATTCTCTCGTACTTGAATGTTTAGTGTTCTGTTTTAGTATTATTAAATGTAATATATTGCTTCTATGTCACATGTTAGCATTAACCTTTAGTGTAGTTTGTCTTTGTTTTGTTTTTGCCGGCTTAAGAGCCGGTATTCCCCCCTCTACTGCTTGTCCGCCACAGTTCGGACTGTGGTGTGTACGATGTCCCTACGTTATGGGGACGAGGCCTCGTATCTTCCATCCTAAAGAAAAAAATAACAAAAATTGAAAATCTGTAATAGGAAAAAATTAAAATTTTTTCTGAAAATTATGAACGAATATGCAAAAAATACATAAATCCATATAAACAAAAAAAAAAATTTTATTTATTTTTTAAATCGAAAAGTAGTGAACTTTTATCAAATTCATTGCCATGTGAAACAAATTATTAGTTCTATTACTATTTTATTCGACACACATGTATGAATGTATAATTTCAAACCACTTATTGATATTTACATTCATACAACCTGATAATATTCATTATGTCACATGTTGATATTTACTTTACTTGTTCATTATTGTAAGCTACTCGATTAATTCAATCTAAATTGTGTATAAAAGGCAGAGCAAGAAAATCAATTCACATCGAACAATAGAAGCGAGCATTTGTTGTTATAAGTATTTTATAAAAGCTTCGAGCTGTTTCCTTTTATGAAACCATACAATCTTAGGAACAAGGTTGTTTCAAATGTTAATTACTCAAAATAATCCTTGAGTCCTTGTCTAATTTCATTTTTTAAAACAACTCAAATATGTTTACTAGAACAAAAGTTATTGCAATTTGGTCGATGGATTTTGATTCTGAAACATTGTGATTATAACGAACAAGTTTTTACGTTCCCAATGATTTTGTTTCAAACATTTGAAATTTTTGAAATTTTCAGTGGGCGTGGCACCTCCCACACATATTGGGGATTTATTCGTTTTTTATATATTAGCATATTCGGAATACTGTTACCAAAGTTAACTAATTATTATTATGCCTAGTTGTGCCAAAAATGGGCGGTAATGGAAAATTGGGCGTGACACCTCCCATACGAAGTTAAAACCCATTTTCGAATATATTCCGTTCTATGACAGATACAATACTGAAATTTTGTCTGAGTGCATCCAGCATCAATGTGCGTAGTTGTGCCAAAAATGGGCGGTAATGGAAAAGTGGGAGTGGCACCTACCATACGAAGTTAAAACCTATTATTGAATATTGTCAGTTCTATGACACCTAGAGTGCTGAAATTGTGTGTGAGTTGATCCAGTTTAAACAGTTTTGCAAAGATGGGTGGAAAGTGGGCGTGACCCTTCCCATATGAAATTAAAACCGGTTTTTGAGTATATTCGATACCGAGATTCCTATATTGTTGTGTGAGTTAATTAAGTTGTAACCAGCTTAGACAATATACAAATGGGCGGGATTTGAAAGATGGGGTATATTTGAATTTTCTTAGCACAATAGTAAAGAAAGGTTACAAAAAGACAAATATTCATTCGTCAGCAGCCGACTTAAGTCAAGAAGGCCGAAATTATATTATTTTTTTAGTTTTTGTGTTGTTTGATTACACAGTACAACATTTTTCAGTTCGTTGATTGCCAACTCAATTCTGAAAACAGTAGGTGAAATTATACCCAAAAAGAATAATTTCTGCATCATTCGTTTTGTCTTCTTACCTGCCGAAATATTTTTAATATCGATTTGAAGTTAGTACTATCGTATAGGGGAATTTATCACGTTTTAGGCCCTGTTGTTTGACATAGCTCGACAGCCACTAGCCCGATTTAGTTGAAATAAATTTTAAAAAATTAAGAATTACAATTCCCTTAATCTGTTCATATATTGTTTTCCTATACAAGCAACAGTTTCCAAGTTAAAAATAAGTTTCGAATAAAAAATGAAGAAAATTTTTTTTAAATTCATAAAAAATACAAAACGGAAATAAGTTTCAAGTGTAGTTACTTTTTCGCAAAGTCACATAACCTATGAGCAAAATGAGACAAAGATCATGAAAATCGATGCACGCGTTTCGCTTTTATTCGTAATTGAGAATTTCAAAAAATAAAATAAAAATTAAAAAATTATCATGCAAAAAAAAATTAATTTATAAAAACTTTATGAAAATAAAATAATATGCAATTAATACGCAATTATAATATGCATAAAAACAACATTCAGAACATTTTTTCAATTATTGGCAATATCCATGCTTGCAGAAGTTGACGCTTGTGGTTCTGATGATCTTGTTTTCTTCGTAGGTTGTTCATATTCATGGTCTGAGTCTGTATCGTCATCCGAGATACATATACTATTCAAGGGCGTGTTTCTTTCACTGTGTCCACCAATTTCAATGTCTTCATCTTCGGTGCTTTCTTCAAACTGCATAATTGTGGAACTCCACCAACAAACCTCCGCAAGCAATGCATACCTTTACTCAATTGCGAATAAAAGCGAAACGCGTGCATCGATTTTCATGATCTTTGTCTCATTTTGCTCATAGGTTATGTGACTTTGCGAAAAAGTAACTACACTTGAAACTTATTTCCGTTTTGTATTTTTTATGAATTTAAAAAAAAAATTTCTTCATTTTTTATTGGAAACTTATTTTTAACTTGGAAACTGTTGCTTGTATAGGAAAACAATATATGAACAGATTAAGGGAATTGTAATTCTTAATTTTTTAAAATTTATTTCAACTAAATCGGGCTACTGGCTGTCGAGCTATGTCAAACAACAGGGCCTAAAACGTGATAAATTCCCCTATACGATAGTACTAACTTCAAATCGATATTAAAAATATTTCGGCAGGTAAGAAGACAAAACGAATGATGCAGAAATTATTCTTTTTGGGTATAATTTCACATACTGTTCTCAGAATTGAGTTGGCAAATCATGTGTTGTACTGTGTTAGTGAACAATTTGATTGATTTTCTATGTGTTTTGAATGTAATGTAATTTCTTATTACGAATGAAGTTTTCTGTTTAGGTAATGGAAAGGAGGAGAATCACACTTAACAAAAAACAATTTGATTTCTGACATTTCTTCCATTATTTGTCGTAGATTTATGTTCTCCATGGAACATATCCATTTCTTTAGTATCTCAGGGAAGTACCTTGATTATAATTGGTATATATATTACCGATCAGGAGAAACATCAATATGAAAGCAGATTTTAATTTTACCGTTTGTTTTTTGCCTGGCGATAAATGAAATCGTCTCGTTTTTCTGCCACGATAAAAACTCATTACACGCAGAATTTAAATTATTAATTAAATGTTTTATCGTAGCTGGTGTCCTAGAGAAGAATACATGACCTGCTTGAATGTATTCTATGAATAAGTAAAAAAGTACTGGTTATATTTTCAAATTTCTTGTTTTTATTGAAAAGGCTTAACTTTGTCATTTAATAATGGAATACAATATCATTCATAGGACTACTACGACTGGCTCGGCAGTACCTCATCCGATGAATCTAATTTTTCATTTAAACATGAAAAAATATGGAAGACTATATTTATATTTTTTTTTTACTTTTTGGCGACTGTTTCTAAACCAATGTTTCTACGTGAAGGTGATATTTAGAATTTATTTTACTCCTGCTTTCAGTTTAACGTATAATAGGGTATGATCGGATTTATATTGTCAATATGATAATACAAAGATGGGTCATTACATACCAATCTGTATAATTTATGATCTCTGTAGCTTGGATGGTTTCGAAAGTTTATGTATGTTTTCCTAGAAACATGTTTTACCAAATAAATAACCAAATAAATGTCACATTCTTCTTTTAAAAAACTTTGTTTTCTGTCAAAGAAAACCAAAACAAATGCAACGAGGAAGAAGAGACAGTCGGCACACTTCTTACGCAACTAGCTAGCACAAATAATCCCACTGCACAGAGTCCTTGAGTATCACGAAATTGACTATTGGAAATTGATATTAGAGATCTAATCAAATATCTCAATCTATTTCAGACAACATAGAGAAATGTATGTCATAACACGTTGTAATCCTTGTAGGTAGTAAAAACGTAAACAAAGTTGTATTAACTCGCCAAATTGTAAAACATACTGAAAATATTCCAAATCATTAAAAAATTATCAAAAAAGTCCGACACTTTCAATTCCAAACACTTCAATTATATTTTTATAAATTCACAAAACGATAACAAATAAGATAATTGAAATATGACCAGGAAAATGACTGTCGTCTTAGCTGTTTTTGTTAAGTTTCTTATTATCATGATCCAAATTGTCACAACTCAGATGAGATAAACTCAGATGAGATAAAATGTTACTTTAGGATACTTTACTTAAAGGATACTTTATTAATTGCTATGATATTATCTTTTTAGGTTCGTGGCCATGTGTGGTAAAGGTCCCAAGCAAATGTTGCCTTCAACTATTGATTCCCAATTCGAGTTTATAATTCAAACCGATCAGAGGTCAATGGGTTCAGAAAATATATGCTGCCGCAAAAGACAGGTAAGTGAACACTAATAGTTTAATACAAGTCTTATCCTTAAATACAATAGGAAGAAATGAAGATTGGATTGTTTAATGATGATTTAATAATGATTGTTTAATAATATTTCGTCACTGTGTCAAGCCATCTGTAAGCTAAACGCTCCTGAAAACACCTCTAAAAATCATGTTTTTCCCGTGTATTTTTTATGTTGGATTTTTGTCCAAATTTTTTTTTCTGAATTAATAGATCCTTGGAAGCACTTTAAATAAAAATTTTTATTCTTGTCTTAGAATAACTCATTGGTTGTATTATTGGACGTTTATATTGAATTTTGGTGGTTTTTCAAGATGACAGCTAAAAACTCATATTTCTTGGAAACATTTTGTAATTGGTGTTATGAAAAATAATAGAAGGAATCATGACATTTTTCGTCACTGACTCAATGTTTGTAAAATAATTTAATATAAGAGATGGATTTGAAAAAATGAGCGCTGCGGCGTCAATTTCCTTCCGATGTTCATCATTTAGGCATCATTCGAAAGGTATTCACTTTATTTTCTATAAAATACTAACACCAAATACGAAAATTTTTTCAGTTGTCAAAAACTCAAAAAATTACTATAGGGTCCGCCATCTAACGTTTTTTTTTTTCAACTATTCAACCGTTGGACTATTTTTTGTGGGGTGCCCGAGGCAGCCATTTGAATGTAATTATTTTCCATTATTAACCGGAAGGATTGTACTTTCAAATAAAAAAGAAATTTGAGAAAATATTCAGTAGTTTTTTTTATAGCATTTTCAAAAAAAAAGTTATTTGGCGGACCCTATATATAGATCCAATAATTCGAGCAATAAACAACTCTAAGACAAGAATCAAAATATATATTTAAAGTGTTTGCACGGGAAAACCATGATTTTTAGGGGTACTTTCAGGAGCGTTTAGCTCAAAGACGGCTTGATCTAGGGACGAAATATTTTGCAAATCATCATTAAGCAATCCAAACTTTATTTTCGTGGGGCGACTGGAAATTGTTTTTCCGCGACCCAGCCTAATATAGAATATATACAATACATATTAGTAAATCATCGACTTTAGTTAATTAAAAAAAAAACGTAAGGTTCCACAAAGTTCCACTGATAAAAGGGTTGCAATTTTGATGAAAAAATCGTATTTTGACTCTGTAAAATTATAGATTGATAATAATGTGAAATGATCAAAATCGCAAAAGCAAAACTAATCATAAAGCGTATATATTTAAATATTTATAATGTTATAATTTAATTAATATTTCCAAAATTTTTCGCTCTTTTCCAAAACTAGGTTTTGATGCAAAATATGTATATATTTGGAAAAACATGAGTATTTTCTAAATTCAGTTTTTTAAAGTGTGAAAAATTAAAAGTAGATCAATTTATTTGTGAGCTTACATAAAATACAACTTTAGATGTAAGTGAAGTTGACAAATAATGAATTTATAAGTATTTTGATGCGACGGAAATAGAACATAAACTGCAAATCGTGTGCTAGGATACCTAAAGAATATAGCCAAACTTTGTCCAATGGCGGTAGATTTTATATGAATAAATGTCCTATTATCCTATGGACCAGCTAGCCTAATCCAAAAATCGATACAAGTATTGGTGTTTTTGTATGAAGCAATTATTCGAAAGAGCTTTAGTTTTCTCGAATTGTATCCTCATATATTGAATGGGAATTGTGATCTTATGTCTAGTTTAAGAGTATCATAAATAAAAGTTCTGAAATTATTTCTTCTATTCTGACGAAAAATCTCTATCTAAATGAAATTTGTAATATCCATTGCTAATGTTTGTGAAATCATGTTGAACCTGTACATTTTAAACATTAAATTTTTTATTTATTTTATATTGCAGTACATTTCGTTCTAGACAATAAGCCTGGAAAACAAACATTAAAGAATAGTTAATTTTTTTAATCAAAATAGAAAAAAATATTTTTTCATATTGTCGCCATCTACAAAACAACTATTTTTATCAAAACAAATTTCCAAAAAAATACTTTATGTTGACTTTTATGGACTTAGCCTCGATAACCATAAATTTGACTCACACTGGAATATTACCCAGGATAAGTCCAACATTTTCTACATAAAATAATTTTTTTTTCGAAATTGGTTTTCATAAACACATTTTCAATTATCTTTTTTGTCGCTGACATTTTCCTACCTGTACTGACTTAAAGTCAGCTTTCTGAAGCAGGTCATCATTGACCAAAAATCTTGATCGAGTAATAGACGTAACCCCGAAATTTGTAAATAAATTTGCATTATTTAAATTAAAGAAATATTTTAAGAAATCCGCATTATAAAACCTCTGTCCCATTTCATATTTTCGTCCTTTTGACCATCATGAAATCCCCATGGTTGGGGACAAATCCCCACAACTGGCAAGCCTGATGTCGCGCCAAAAGATCAAATGAAAAATAATGTATAATTTCTCATCCTTAAGGGATTCGTAGTAAATATGATTATCTCAAAACAACTAAAAATTATAGGTTATTATTATATTGAAGGGACGAAATGATCTTCTGAAACTAAATTTGGCAATTTTATTTTATGAAGTTTAAACTTTTAATGCTTTTTTGTGAAATTACATACATATTAAGAAACTATTCTCTGAATTTATTGAATCGCTTAGAAAATGGGCTACATAAAGTGAAATAGGATAAATGTTGACTGTATTGTGAAATAATGGATTTTTTGTTCATAAATTAAATCGACGTTGAGCTGAATGGGCCTACCTAAATATTGCTCCGACAAACCAATATTGGTAAGTTCCTATGACGTCCTTTCTTCACAGTCACATTAGCTCCTCCCCCAGTATCTCTCACATATCCGCTGCTGGAATGTCAGACAAAGAACTTACAGCCGTATAATGGGATTTTTCCTTTACACCAACAGCAAAAAAAACTAATCTCAAAATTCAAATCTTCAAGAACGAATTCATTTCAATATTATCCTAGAAAAGTAGACAGAGGGACAGAGATATAGAGAGAGAGAATGGGAAAGAATTACACAAAATCGAATTAGAAAATTGTCTTTTTTCCAATTTTCCCCGTTCTATGATTTGTTGTTGCCGAGTTGGCTGGCTGGCTGCTGATGGTGGTTGGAGTTTGGGAAGACCTTCGCTAGCCTGTCGCAAGGACTTCACTCGCATTTCTGTTTGATTTCATTGTTTTCTCCATCTTCCGCCCAAGCAGTGGTACATTTGTAGCGCTCATTCGTCGCCGTACATTGTGTTGACTGAAAGATCTATTTGTAGCTCAAACAATGAGAGAAAAACACACACACACAGAGAATGTAATCTTAGGCAATCTCGAGGAAAATGGTAATAAATCAGGATTAAATGCATAAACACCACATACTGAATAGGATTGAAATGAAAGCCGGGATACACTGACTGGCTGCCGGCAAGCGGCAGCAGGAGTAGAAAATGCGTGTGATTTTCGGGTATTGTGGAAAAAAGTCTACAGTTGGCCTGTTATCATCACTGGAACACTATGCGACGAGGACGACGACGTCACCATGAAACACAAACACACATTTTTTCGGGTGAACGAATCCGAAATGTGAAAAAGTTTCCCCTTCTGTATTAAAATGTTTTCATTTTCATGGTAATGATTTATTACTTGTTTTCCATTCGCTTCTTCATGTTCGTTTTTTCTTCTCTCTGGGATTTTATAATTTTTTTCTGTGTGTGTGTTTCACTCCCTCGGTTAATTCCCGGGTATTTAAACTATGTTTTCCTCCTCTTTTTGGAATATTTTGCATTTATAATTACGTCAAAGGACAGTTTGTTCTTTTTTTGTTGTTGGTAGTGTGCATTTTAAAAATCCGTTTTTTTCTCATGTCCACTCCTTGCGCCTGTTATTGGCATTATCCTTTTTTTCGCCCCGAACACATAGAGATAGAGAGATGTCCCCGTTGCACAGTGTGCTGGGAACTTGGTTGAAATGGAAGGGAAAATGAAGACATAAATTATATTACTGGTGTAAACTAGATCTTCTATTTTAAAATACTAGATTTTTTTTTTTTTTTTTCAAAAATACCTGAATTCCCAAAGTGGGGAAAATGTGTTCCAAAATTGGAAATTTTTTTACCAAATACTTAAAATTCTTCAAAATGATAAAAACGATGAAAAAATACTAGATTTTCAATTTTCTACAAAAAGTACCCGAATTCCCAAAGTGGGGAAAAAATGTTCCAAAATTGGGGATTTTTTTTTATTAAAATGGTCGCCAGCTTTTTACCATTTGTATCGGTTTTGGTGAATTTTATGTTTTTTATTGAACTTCTTTCCACTCGTAAAATAATCAGGGATGTGAACTAGAATGACCAAAACTTGTATTTGTGCAAAAATGTAGTATTAAATAAAAATTCAATAACTCAGTCAATTACTAGGTGATTTTTAAAACAAAACCATCGTTAACTCCTTACAAAATGCATTATTTAAATAAATTTCAAAGTGGTGCGGTTACCAAACAAAATAATTTACGAATTGATGTCTAATAAAAATACTTAAAATTCGTCAAAATTATAAAACCGATGAAAAAATACTAGATTTTATTTTTTACCTGAATGTGGGTATTTTTGAGAAAGTGTTTCAAAATTGGGGATTTTTTATTAAATACTTAAAATTCGTCACAGATATAAAAACGTTGGAAAAATACTAGATTTTCCATTTTCTTAAAAAATCCTGAATTCCCAAAGTGTGGAAATGTGTTCCAAAATTGGGGATTTTTTTTAATCTTTTTTTTTTACCATTTTTATTCGTTTTGATGAATTTTATGTATTTTTATTGGACTTCCATTTGTAAAATAATAAGAGATGTGAACTGCAATGGCCGAAAATTGTATTTTTACAAAAAATTAGTATTACTAAAAACTTCAATAACTCTGTGAATTACTAAAGGTTTTTTTAAACAAAGCCTTTCTAAATGTGTTAATTATTAAAATTTCAAAGTTGTACGGTTACCAAAAAAAATGTGCAAAAACATTGCCAAATTTAGAAGAAACAAGTTGGAAAGGCTAAAATCGGCCCGACTGTATGATACACTCCACTTTCTATCAGAATACAATTCAATTCAGTAAAAAAGTGAAAACGTGAAGAATTTTTGTATGTTTCCTAATCAAAGGCTATGACCTGGTCCAATTTGTCAAATCGAAAAGAATATTTGTATCGGGGCTATATCCAAACATAACGTGTATAACGTGTTATGCTCAATTTGAAAAAATTCTGTGGAAATACTCTGTTTCTGTATGGGGGAAGTCAAATCGGGAGCGAAATCTGCAAAATCTGAAGAAAGTATGTTAAAATATGTGGTATCTAGAGTGAAAAGAGTCAAATCGGGAGTGAAATTCGTAAGGGGGCTATATCTAAATCTGAACCGATTTTCTTCAAATTAAATAGCGTTCGTCCTTGTACCGAAAAACTTCGTTGTGCAAAGTTTCGTATGTTTCTGACTACAATTGCGACGTGTATCGTGATTACAAGAAAAGCTAAATCGATTCAAAAAGTGATTCTAAGTCGATACACAAAGCCATAATACTCTCGTGGAGTGTATAAATACGAATTGAGGTCCAATAAAAATATTTAAACTTCGTCAAAATGATAAAACCGTTGTAAAAAATAGTAGATTTTAATTTTTTTCTCCCAAAAATACCATAATTCTCACAGTGGGGAAAATGTGTTCCAAAATTGGGGATCTTTTATTAAATACTTAAAATTCGTCAAACTAAACAAAAAACTATGAAAATACTACACCATTTTCAAGTGTAATTCAAAATACACAATTTGCAATTGAAAAGTTCCATTAGAAATTCAAAAAATATCATTTGTAATTCAACACTCGCCATTTGAAATTAAAAAATCGTCATTTGAAATTCAAAACTCGTCATTTGTAATTCAAAACTCGTCATTTGAAATTCAAAACTCGTCATTTGAAATTCAAAAGTTTTTATTTGAAATTCAAAAGTTTTCATTTGAAATTCAAAATGTAAACAATATTTTTTAAGAAAAATATACATTAGGTGGGGTAGCATTTTTTTAAGCAAATTTGAAACAGGTTTATTAAAATGATAAGCAACTAATAATTATAATGATGTAAAATGTCGGCAATTTCATATATAGTTTATAACCTTCACCAGCTCGGAGAGCATCTGCATATATTTTATAAGGACTACCATTTTACTTAGGGTCGGATTATTTGTGTGGGAGGTACAACAAATCATTACTATTTTACAAGTATAAAGTGATTGTAAAACCATTTCCAATATTAAATTGTTACTGATCAGTTTTATTTTAACCAAAACTTATGCCAATTTGTGTGAGAGGTATTGTAATATCGATCATATTGCAGGTGTATATAACATCTATGAAACAAATTTCTCAATGGGTAATGTTCTTATTTTTTTATCCTCACTCCACAGACGTTCTATCTATCAATCTAAATGGGGGTAAATCTGTTTTCTAAACAGCAGAATATTAAAATTTACAGAAATAAATACAAGCTACCCAACCTAATGTATATTTTACTTAAATAATTTTGTTTACCCTTTTTGAATTGCAAATGGAATAATTTTTGAATTACAAATGGAATAATTTTTAAATTTCAAATGAAAACTTTTGAATTTCAAATGGTGTCTTTTGAATTACTTATGACGAGTTTTGAATTGCAAATGATGTCTTTTGAATTACAAATGACGAGTTTTGAATTTCAATTGACATTTTTTGAATTTCAACTGGTGTCTTTTGAATTACAATTGAAAAAGATGTAGATTTTCGATTTTTTTCCAAAAAATTAAATAAATTTCAAAGTGGTGCGGTTACCAGACAAACGGCCGTGCCAATTTTGTTTAATATAGCCAAACCAAAACATATAAAAATATTGAAAAAATAATTTTATAATTTTTATTTTATTTTTTATTACTTCAAACCATGCGTATAAAGCAAGACTACCAATACGTTTACATTATATATATCTCAATAATACTTCAAGTCTTAAAAAAAAGTTTAAATACCATAAATATTGATAGATAGTGGGTGCTACAGTTGATTGTATTTCCATCCTATTTTAATTCAAAAAGTAAAAATTTGTAAAATCCTTTGAGATTCAACCAATTTTTGCCGTAAGATTAAGAAGTAAGAATTTGGAAAAATCTTTTTATTTTGCGTGTCCATGCAGTCAGGGGAAAGCATACACTGAATGTAATCATTCCCAGCAAAAAGAGAGCACCGAAAGAAGTGAAAAAGTTGTTCATCTTGTGATTCGGATGTAGTGAAAATTTGGCTTTTCACCAATGAATTTAACATGGAGTTGTCATAGGAGGGATGTCCTTTATTTTGGAAGACTTAAAAGTTATTTTAAAGTGTTGCAAAGGAATCACTTTTCACCAGTATCCATTTCTGTTTTAAAAAATCCGCCTCTACCGAGGGTAGAACAGCGGACCTTCTGGTTGCTACTACGGCACTCTAACCCCCTCAGCTATCCTCTGTTGTGATTGCTGAATAACTAAATCAAACCAGTTTGTTCGTTAGAACCGTCAATAGGAAACTTAACAAAATATTTATTTATTATGAATTAATATATAATAAAATAAAAATATAAATTAATATTAAAATTAAAAATTAAATAGCATTCAATAAATTAAAGTACTCAATTTTACTGATATTATGTAATATTATTAATTAATAAAAAATAAATATTAGAAGTACATTAAGCAAAAAATTTTAAATTGTTTAAATTATACAAAATTGAAAATTTTTTATATATAAAAGTAATAAAAAATAAAGTTTTTCCCGAGCCACGATTCGAACCCGAGACCTTCGGAATGCAAAGCGGACACCTTACCTCTGTGACCTCCATTACGAGTACGATTTTCTAAAATCTCTTTATATATATATATATATATATATATATATATTATACACACAGAATTTCATCATTCTAGCTGTAGCCGTTTAGTTGGTACCATTTTTATCCCTCTGTTTCCATTTTATCCCTTGGACCGAATTTCGTGTTTATAGCTGCTGTTGTTTGCTAGATACCATTTTTATTCCTTTTTGCCCTATTTCACTCCCTAAGAGTAAGAATCACTTTATGGTGGACGACAAGCAGGCATATTAAAAAAACATGCTTAAATACTCTAAAATATTAGCGGATTTTATGGGTATTTTCAGTCCTTGTGAGGGAAAAAAGTTTCCCTCTTGGTCGATTTCGCCTAGTTACAATCCCAACCGATCTACGACTAGAAGACGCATTTATGGAAACTTTGGACGTCCTAGCTCATTTCGTTTAGATGCTAGCGTGCTTTCAACAGGCGGACAGACGGACATGGCTAGATCGCCTTAGAATTTTATGACGATCAACAATATATAACTTTATAGGGTCTCAGGTTGATATTTCAAGGTGTTACAAACGGAATGACAAAGTAAGTATACCTCCATCCTGGAAGTGGAGGGTATAAAAATATATTATTAAAAAATCGTCAAATGATTTTTTTTGGCAATGGACCAAAATGTTCCTCAAGCTAATTCAAACAGGAATGTTTGGAGTAAATTTCGAAAGGTTTCAGAGTGCCGAATCAGATTATGACATCAGAATTGTCCTATCCCCCAATGGGTCAACATGGAATGGAATTACCCTATAATCTTAATTTTCCCTATTTTGTACTGTTTCGAGAAAAAACCCGAAAAAACCCGGTCCGACCGTTTTTTTTTAGAAAAAGAAACCCAAAAAACCGACAGTGCATATGGGAGGGCATTAAGGGATGGGTATGTTTGGCGAAAATATTGGAAACAGAAAATTAACTGAGGCTACTCTTACATGTCTTCCTTTGGAGTGGTTCGGAAGCAGTTTTGGGCATTTCCTTCATAAAAAATAAAACAAGTAAGAAGGCGTTAAGTTCGGCCGGGCCGAATCTTATATACCCTCCACCACGGAGTGCATTCCACAGTATTACCAGCAGATTAAAGGATGTCGACTTTACATAGAAGTACAGAACCATATTATGAAAATTGTGATATTTTTATGCACATTACTATATTTGTTTACTATTTCAAACTATAATGTATACTTATGCGTACTGTTTAAAATCGACT